>JADLZK010002798.1:0-109554 GCA_015847255.1 Hyparrhenia diplandra
AGGGCAAAACAACTACTATATATTACTTGAATGATATTTGTTTGTAGCTACCCACTGCCATATGTTAACTCTTTATTCTTCCTATGCAATATAAAAGCTAGCCAAAAATATCAAAGCTAGAGTAACAGTATTTAAGACAGGAAAGATATTCAGTGATATACTATCAAGCTGGTTCCCCCTGCATGCGTCCATCAACTTGAACAAAAGCTCTTCCAAGAAAACTAGCTGAATATCTTTTTGTTAATAAATAGGCAAGAAAAACATAACATAGAAAAGAAAAGAAAACATCATGAACAGAAAAACTAAGCTACCTAAAAATATTACATGCCAAAAATGGAACTACCCCAAATTCAGTACAATGTACATAACAAAAGCTGAGATGCTTTTATTTCCAATTAACCAATTAATTAAGAATCTATAAGACTACTTAGCAAGTTCATATATGATCATACAACACCCGATCAAAACTCAGGCTGTTGGATGACTATTTACTATTGTGAAAAATTCCAGGCACCAACATTGATGGCATGTGGTTTTTGTGTGGATGTAATAGACTTGCAGCAGAAACTACCTTATTTATTACTGGACACCTTGATCTTGTAGTCTTGATGATGAAATTTCATTTTTATATCCAGCAGAAACATCAAACACGCGTTTTACAAAGCATCATGTATACGCACGGTGAAGATAAGCCGTGTATTTATTTGGAATTTGGTGACAAGGAATATGTAGACTAAGATCGATTCCAATAGCAAAGTAGCATTGCTATTCTGATTAGACTTGTAGCTGAGTAAAGTAATGTAACATGTAGATGAAAACAATGTTGCCTCATGCCCTACAATGTTATGAGGACAAACGATTCATGCTTAGTATTTCCTCGGCTATAGACTTTTACTGCAAAACTAAAGTTGGAGATACTATCAAGAAAAGTTTACTTTCATATTTGATCATGCATGATGACATTGTCTTGCATGTCAGCAAAAGAGTCATGAGCGAATATGGGAGCCACTAGGATGAGTACGATAAACTACGAGGCTGGTGCTGAATATTAATTATGAATCTTGATAGTATCATCAGTACAAATTTGTAGCTATGTGGTTGTTATTATGTGTGTCAGCTTACTTAGTTATAAAGCTCAGTGTGCCAGCTACTCACCTTTCCAGATTAACACAAGATCTGGGAAAAGCAATGCCACTCATCCAAGAGAAGAATAGCCCACTGAATCATCTATGGCGACAGAAACAGATGGCAAGAAAAAGCACACCAGCAGCATCTATGGCGCCAGAAACAGAGGCTGAAGACAGATCATTTCCATTCTTGGCCTGCTCTGCTACGCTGACGCACTACAGGATTGGCTGCTCATGGTATCAGGAAACCATGGGGTCCTTCATACATGGCATGGGGCCTTCAATGTCGTACTACATTCTAGGAAAACTTAACGTGGTCGGGAACAACATGGGAAATAATGAGGCCACAGTCCATGAACTCTAAGGTTACCTCAGATCTGATTTATTTTCTCAAGCTACCCTGTTAAATGCCATTCGATTCAGTTGATTGATTTTGCTTGTTTTTAGTGTTGTTTCACTAACATGGTATGGTAACATTATCTACTTTTACATGTTCCTGTTTGCAGTTAATTCCATATATGTGGACCTTAGCAATTGTTACCTTCCTGGCTGAATGATTGGTGAGAGTGAAGTCTTCAATTTCTAACTTTGCTATGTTCTCACACAATGTGCTAAAAAAGAACTAAACCGGTAATTATGCCCTTGTATGAAGCATACTCGAAGCTCTGTAGGAATTATGCTGTAGCCCGAAAAATCAAATTGACTAAACTAACTGGTAGATACGAGCATATATGAAGAACAATAGAACTATTTAATTCGGAATCCTTAAGATTGTTTGACTTTGAACAAAACTAGAATGACAATCTGTGCAGGGTGGATGTGGCAGTATTTAACCACACATCATTTATTGGGAATCAAAACATAATTGGCCAAAAATTATCTTTTGAAGTTTGAATACAGTAGCAGGCAAAGCAGCAAATTGAAAAAAAAGAAAATAAGCATGCACGAAAAACAATTCATTTTGTGGTAAGAAAGAGGAATACATAATGTCATTCCCTATATAACTAGTCCACACATGCAGCAAGAACACAGCATCATGGGGATAGCTTAAGTCATTTTTCCAATGATTTCTCTAATCTTATTGTCACAAACTCACAATGGCCCCGCTATAGAAACTGCAAAGTTGGATGTATATAAGTCAGAGTAAAAATAACGCGATGCGATAGCATATCTGAGACTTCAGTGCTCAGTCAAGATATTGGAGCTTTCACACTGACTTAACCACGCAAATATCATAGCTGGGGCAAATCCAACCACATGAGTGTCATACAAGATGCAATTGGTGAAAAGGTATTAATTTTCCTTCTGATATCACTGCAAGAGTCACTAACCCAAATAGAAGTACCAAAAATTGTTGGATTAACCAATTTAAAAAGTTGCCTTACTATTTTCTTTCAGATGGGCCACTCTTATTTCAAACTCTCCACATTCTTAGTTGCTATCATTGTTGCTTCCTTTGCGTGCTGTTGGGAGGTTGGTCATTCGCTCTCTCTCTGCTAGTTGTACCTTGCTCCTCATGATTGGAGCATCTTTTATGCCAAAATGATGATTCAAGATGTCCCCTACTAAGAACATTTTCTCGTTTCTGAAGCAAACCACTATTGTAGAACAGGTACCTATGCAAATGAATGCCATGTTGAAGTTAATTATGTTTAAATTGAATTTGTAATCATATGATATATTTTGTCCACAGAATCTTGCACATATAAAAAAGACTGTCTTCTCATTTGTTGGAGAAAAAGTCAGCTATCAAATCTTCAACAATTGCATGGATAATCAATACACGCTAAGCAAGAAAGAGTCAATGGGCAAAAGGTTTAGGTTTGGGAATGTTACAGACGCAACATCTCTGTTCATATTCATTGGTAATCTGGGTTGGAGCTGCCGCTGTAATTGACAGAAAGCAAAAACCTGGTGAAACAATTGCAGCCGGGCTATTACACGTCCCTCCGTGCAATGTAATACTGAGAAACCCTTTCAGCAATGTGGATATTGCATGATTATTTTTATTAGAATTTTCAAAATATATATTAATCATATATAGTTGTCTGTGATTCAGATATATATCTAATGCAGCACCAGATCTCCAGGCCTTCAGCCAAGCAAAAAGCAGCTGGGAAAGAAGTATTTAAGATTATCAAAAGAAACCAGCAATAAGTTACGAATCAAAGGGAAAAATCTTGGAAAAGGTTACTGGAGATATAGAAATACGAGAGGTGCACTTCACATATCCGTCTTCCGGGTGGAGGACAAGCCAGTTCTCCAAGGTTTCTCACTGGCTATACAGGCAGGCAATATTTTAGCTCTTTGTGGGGAGCAGTGGATGTGGAAAAGATACAGTGATTTCTTATGGTTCAAAGGTTCTACTGATCCTATATCAGGTAAAACATTATAGGCCCATGCTTATCATTGCAGAAACATTCATTTCCAGAATATACCATTCAATCAGTATATATGTGGCTGTGCCCAAGAGTTCTTGACATTATGAGATACAGAGTTTTGAGGTTACAACCCATACATGACCACTTCACATATTAAATTCTACACAAACATAGAATCAAAATGTGGGTATATCAAACAAAATCCAATATTCAGAAACAAAAATGGAAAGGAAACTCATGCACAGAATATAACAGTCAAATATTGTGACTAAGGTTTTTGCAAAAATGTTTTTTGTGAATAAGTTGTTATAAATTGCAGGTGTGATTCTCATTGATGGCCAAGACATTAAAAACACTTGATCTGAAGTTCCAAGCGAACAAATATAGGTTCAGTCTCCCAAGAGCCATCACTATTTTCAGGTACCATCATGGACAAACTTGAGAATTGGCAAAATTGATGCAACTCGATGAACAGATATTTGAAGCAGCCAAAAACAGCTAACGTGCATTCTTTTTATATCAAAACTTCCAAATCAATACTACAAACTGATGAGATTTTATTTTATTTAGTTAAGGGCCATTGAATACCTAATCTCCCTTTCTTTCTTCAATGGTTTGTGAAACTATATTAAATTATTAATATATCTAATAAAGAAAAAATTAAGTAGGGCACTGAAGAACTGATTATTTGTCAACTAGAAGCTCAGTACCAAGAAATCATGAAGCAGCAATATGTTGCTTATGCTCTTTATTAATTTTCATAAAAATTTTGTTAGACTCCAGAAATAGAAAATAGCAATCATGGCTTCTTTGATATAACCACTACAGGTAGGAGAAAGAGGTGTACAATTATCAGGAGGTCAGAAACAAAGAATAGCAATTGCAAGAGCCATTCTAAAAGATCCACCAATTCTACTTCTTGATGAAGCAACAAGTGCACTTGATTCTGAATCTGAGAAGATAGTTCAGGAAGCTCTTGACATAGCTATGCAAGGAAGGACAGTTATCTTGTGCCCACAGAATGTCAACAATCATAAAATGCAGACAAATCGCTCTTGTGGAGAATGGAAGAGTAGCTCAATCTGGAACACACAAAGAATTGCTAGAGAAAAGTGAATTCTACTCAAGTATATGCATTATGCAAAATCTTGAGAAGGAGTCTGGCAAGAGCAAGACAAGGTAGATGCTGCAATCAATTGTCCACTTTTTTTTTCCACAGTTATAAAATTTTTTCTCACATTGAATCCATTATGCCACTGTACTGAAAAATTCAACAATCTAACATTGAGAATATGCTTTTCTGCAACTAGATCGATGACACCTAACTTGGTTTACATGGAACTGGTGTACAGTTTACTAATTTGTTTATTTTGATTGGTAAAACAGATTTATTGATCAGGTTAAAGAAGAAAAAGGAAAAGAAGAATCACAAGATGGAACATACAATAAACCATCTTTTCCTTCTAGTGAACAAAAAAAAACAATAGAACAGACCGAGCAAAACCAAAGCAAGCAATCAGAAAAAGAACATCAACTTTCTATAGAATATTCTTGAATTTTTAAACTGCTCCCAGAGAAAGTTCTGCTGGGCTCTACAGCAGCAGCAATCTCTGGGATCTCAAGGCCTATATTTGCTTTCTACATCATGACAGTTGGCATAGCATACATTAAACCAGATGCAAAGAGTATAGTCAGCAAGTACTCAGTAATTTTATTCCTCATAGGACTGCTCACATTTTTTCAGTAACATCTTCCAGCATTATATATATGGCCTGGTTGGTGAAAGGGCAATGAATAACCTAAGGGAGGAGGACTTTTCAGGTTTGTTGACGACCATAACTTTGTGTCTCCCCACATTGCAATTACAAAAGAAAATATGATTTGTTGTTGTTAGGAATCATAACACCATTTCTCTTCAATGAACACAGTCATTCTTGAATGAAATAGGTTGGTTTGAAACAACCAAAGAACAGTGTCGGCTTTCTAACCTCACGTATCATCGTGGTGACACCTCCATGATTAAAACCATCATATCTGATCGGATGTCTCTCATTGTCCAATGTATCTCTTCGATTTTAATAGCCACGGTTTTGAGCACAGTAGTGAACTGGAGGATGGGTCTTGTTGCATGGACTTTGATGCCATTCCACTTCTTTGCTGGCCTTGTACAAGTCAGGTCCAAGAAAAGGTTTTGCCACTGACTTCTCTACATCTCACCGAAGCTAATTTCCCTTACTTCAGAGGCTGTCAGCAACATTCGAACCGTGGCATCGTTTGTTCAGGAAGATGAAATACTAAAAGAAAGCAGACTTATCACACCCAAGAACCAATGCGCACAAGTAGAGTAGAAAGCATCAAATATGGTGTAGTACAAGGGACTTCCCTCTGTTTTTGGCATATGACACATGCCATCGCATTGAGTTTCACCATCATGCAACTTGATAAGAACCTATCATCATTCGAAGATTGTGTACGATCATACCAAGCATTTGCAATGACAATATCTTCCATCACAGAAAGCTATGGTCATTGATCCCTCTAGTCATGTCCGCTATCACAGTACTGACCCCTGCACTTGACATACTTGACAGAGAAAAACGCGATTGTACCAGATGTTCCAGAAGTGCATTCTGAAGGAAGATTTACAGTGAAGTTGTGTTTCAAGAAGTCAGTTTCAGCTATCCCTCAAGGCCAGAAGTGATCATACTAGATGGCTTCAATCTAGATATTGAATCAGGGCAACAGGTGGCATTGGTTGGCCCAAGTGGTTCAGGAAAATCCACAGTGTTGGCTCTTTTGCTAAGATTCTATATGATCCTTGTGAAGGACAGGTGCTTGTGGATGGTAAAGACATCCGAGACTACAATCTGAGATACCTGAGAAAGCACATAGGACTAGTTCAGCAAGAGCCAATCTTGTTCAACTTGTCTATTTAGAGAGAACATCACACATCATGGAAATGAAGGTGCATCAGAATCAGAAATAGTTGAGGCTGCAATGGAGGCAAACATCCATGCTTCATCAGTGGCCTGTCAAATGGATATGACACTGTGGTTGGGGACAAAGGAAGTCCAGCTTTCTGGAGGTCAGCCATGCAAAAGGATTGCCATTGCAAGAGCTATACTGAAGAGGCCCACCATAATGCTATTGGATGAAGTTTACAAGTGCTCTAGACGGTCAGTCTGAGATGGTGGTGATGAGATCCCTGCTAGCAAAAAGAGTGGAAAAACCAAAGGTGGGCTTTCGAAGCAAGATCACAAGTATCACGATTGCACATAGAATGTCCACAGTCACAAGCTTAGATGTGATTGTCGTGATGGATAAAAGATCAGGTGATTGAATTGGGAAACCATGAAGCATTGCTCTCGGCAAGCAATGGTGTTTATTACAGACTTGTACAATATGCAGCAAAGGAGTCAAAGACTAATATCATGATCTGGGGCACATAAAAAAAGCAATTGTGGAGTCAAGATCTGAAGGAAGGAGGATCTCACGCCAATACACTCATTGGCAAGCATTTAATGCCCACAGAGATATGTAAAACATGCTGCAGTTTAGCTTGTGAGGAAATAAGTTGGTGGAATGCCATCATATGAACAGTGTTCACTACATATTTTGGCTAAAATTAATTTTGTTGTCCTATTAGGGGCGTATCATTTGTGAATTTCTACAATTTTCACAGCCCAAGTCCAATCAAGATCCTTAAAACCAATTTCCCAAGGATATCCCCCGATTCTTACTTCCTTAGCATGCATATTCTGCTCGTAAAATAGTACAGAGAACGCAAAGATTCTGAGAGTAGGCCGCATAAAGCAAAAACTCCACAACCAAAAAAAAAAAAAAATGCAACAGGAACGAAGTGTTCGATCCAATCTCATAATTCTAACGGTGTTTATTTGAGAGAGAAAGGTATTAATCACATGAGGTTGTGGTTGCATGAATCAAAAAATTTAACATGACGATCAAACAAAGGAAACCGAAGTATTTGAAGCTCCTGTTTTCCGGGACGAATGGGAAATCAACGTGCAGAAATTGCACTCACCCGCTCATCAACGTACCGCCGATTCCTTCGAGTCCTGCTTTCCCCCTTCCTTCTCCCGCCGCGCGCTCTCTTGGAGATGTTGCGCAGGACAGTACCCATCCGGAGGCTGGCCTGCCGTCGCTGCTCCTGCTCCTACTACGGCGAGCGCGCGCGTGACGAGGCGACTGGCGAGTGGCGACTGATTTATCGTGAAATTGGAACAGGGAATCGGGTGTTTCGGCACACACACTTCCGCGCCCCGACTCCGGTGTGTCACGCTTTTAATTTTTCCTGAAAATAAAAATTTTTAACATTTAAAAATAGATATAAATCTTAAAAATTACAAATATCGATAACTTAATGAATTTTATTCAATAGTACCCATAAAATATATGGTATTTTATTTTTTCAATAAGCATTTTTTGAAAAGCCAGGGTATAGAGTGGTCAAATTTAGGGTTGTTTTTAAACGTTAGGGCTGAAGTCAAACCATTGGGAACAAACTATGATTATTTAAAAGTAAAAATTATGAGTGATGATTTTTTATGATTCTTAGGTCACCCCTTTGGTTAGTAGGGGGAAAATGGTTATGGATGAGAGCTAGAGAGTTAGATTTTTTAGCGTAAAATTGTTTGCATAAAAGAAGGTAACCTTCTTTGTGTTTAATTTCATTTTTTTTGTACCGAGGGTTTGAATCCCTCTTTCCCCAATTCATAAAAATAAGAATCAGATTATGGTTATGTATTATCCACTTCTCTAGCGATTAAATGGGACTTCCTTAGCTGAATGATGGATCCATGATCCAACCCACTATGGCTTAAAACCATTAGCTTTTGTCTTGCTCATGTCTCAAGTTTGGGAGCAAAGGTGGGGAAAAGGAAAATTATATAGAATACATATAACTTGACACAACAAAACGTGATGTAACGGAAAGTTTAGAAAGAAAACCTTTGGAAGCAAATATTGGAAAACATAGAAAGCAAAACCAACAAGGTTGAACCTCATGTCTATTCCTCCAAATTCCTTTGAATAGCACAATCTAAATATATTTGTTGAAAGCATTTATTTGTTCTAGAAGCTCTCTCATACAAAAGTTTTCTTTACTTAATTCAACCTCCAAAATTTCTACTCCAGAAAGCCTTCAATCTCACGTCAGGGATACATCGCGCTAGTATATAGTATAATACTACTACTAATACTATTCATGTATGACTACGACTATTGTGATGATATGATAAATTTGTACGAGATGTTGGCAACAAAACAATGCATGGCTTTGTGGACTTGCCCTCCACATTTGGAGGCAGGTGGTTAGAGCCCGCGAACTCGTGGGCCCACCACTCGACGCCGCGCCTCCATTTCTAGCTCGGGGTCTTTCCATTCCTCACCTACGTACTCTATGGTCCTACCACATGCCGCTGGCGAGTGGTGATGTGGGTGGAGTTTGGTAGGTTAGAAGGTCATGATCTTGTGAGTCGCGGATCTATTCTTTGACACAGTGATTAGCATGCTGGTTTATTGTGCTCATAGGGCAGCATTCCTCGACACCCTCGGGCCCATGGCGCATGCCTACCAAGCTATAAGGGCGTCCGCGAATGGTTAGCCAACCGCTACATGGCATGAAAAATTAAGAGAGAGTAGTCACTAGAGACTATCAAATAGCTAGTCTATATATTCCACGTAACTCTAAGAACATGTGAGAGAAGTGTGTGAGTCCAATAATATAAAATAGCATTTCTCTTTGTCTCTCTCCTCCACATCAAGCAAATTAGGTAGCTAACACTAGCTATTACCATTGTTGACACCCTAATATATAGGAAGTTGGAGGTTCGTATAGTTGAGGTAAGGCTAAGTCGAGACCATGACCTAGGTTCTTGCTCAATCAGTGTTATGTGTTGTCGCTTGATTCTTCGTATTCGTTTTGTCTCCCCACTTGGTTGAATACTCTTGGAGTGAAGATTCCAATCAGGATGGATCTTTGATCGGACCCTATCTTGGAGAGTGTAGATACTGCACGTTCTCTCGGCAGAGAACATATGTGAAATCTCACCGTTGAGGTTGTGTATCTCTTGGTGGTATGCTTCCTGCCTCGTGTTTCCGCGCAATGACTCATTCATTCATGACCTGGTTGCCCACCATAATAAGTTACAAGTATTCTGCAATTACCATCCCACAAGTGTAACACATGA
The DNA here is from genome assembly GCA_015847255.1 of Hyparrhenia diplandra. NCBI lineage: Eukaryota > Viridiplantae > Streptophyta > Magnoliopsida > Poales > Poaceae > Hyparrhenia > Hyparrhenia diplandra. The sequence goes on from JADLZK010002798.1 coordinate 9,718, forward strand.
CATCGTGACAAAAAGTCCCCTCACAAGACGTTTTAATTAACTTTTGTGCCATTTGTTTTGTGAACATTTTCCATGCTATGACCTCCTATCGCTCTTTAAGTGTTAGATTAGAAGTAGTGGAAATATAGGTAAATATTTGAAATGATTTCCGTTATCACATACAGGAATGGAAATAGAAATAAGGTTTTTCCCTATCCACTTCCATCCATTTCATGGCTACTAGGCGGTAGGCCGAATGCGCTCAAATGCGTCACTTTGCTGCCTGTGTCTGTAACCGCCACCACCATCACAGACTATATGTGTGCACAGGGCTGTCGTTGCTCGCCTCGTCGCACGTGTCCGCAAGTCGCCGTCGCCGTGCCGGCACGCCGCGTGCCGCGCGCCGTGCCGCCAGTATGCCGCCGTGCCGGCCGCAAGTTTCTTTCGCGGCGTCGGCGTTCGTAGCCGTAGGTAGCGCGGCTGCTGCATACGCCCGCGCTGGTCGCTGCTGCGGCTGCCGTGCCGCCATGGCCGCCGCGTCAGCGCCGCAGCGCAGCTTTCGTGCCGCCCGCCGCGCGTCGAGTGAAGTGCGGCCACCGCTGCAGGGAGATGATGCCTGCGTGCCGCCGCTGGTGGGTGAGCGCGCGGCGCCGGAGCTCGGTGCAGTACGAGGCGCAGGGAGCGGGCGCCCGCGCATGCGACGGAGGAGATGGGAGAGCGGCAAGGCCAGGCGCCGGAGCTGGAGCAGATGAGGCGCAGGAGCGCCGCGCGCCTGGAGAGAGTCGCAGCAGATGAGGCGCAGGGAGCTCGGCTCGCCTCGGAGGTCGAGGGCGGGCGCGTAAGCCGCTTCCTCGCCCGGTGGGCCGCGCGATGGAGAGCCGGTAGTGGAAGAGAGGAGCTTGAGCAGGGCGAGGCCGCGAACCGCTGGCCGAAGCCGCGCGCTTATGCGAAAAGTGCGCTGCGTTATGCGCGCGCAGTCGCTAGTGTGCGCGTGAAAAGGGAACCGAGCTGTGCAGCCTGTGCTGATGCGTATAAGACGTTAGGAACTTAGGTTAGGAAATATTGAAGTGAAGCCTGGGCCAAAATTTGCCTTAATTTTGTATTTCATCGGGCCACCGTCGCTCTTATGAAGATGGGTACACGGCCGTGGTGCTCAGCCCGCTAACGGGTGTAAGGTCCTAGATGGCCAGAGAGGAAGTGAATAGCCTATGTACCCTTTTTCTGCATGTGCTCAACTAAACAACAAACCGATTAGTATAAAACATGGCGTAAAAGCGGTTTGCACGCTCTAATGGTCAAGCAAGCCTTCTAGTGACAAGACTAAATATTTCTATGATCTCTAGTCCACTCTAGTCTATGTCACTACTCTAGCTAATGAGCAATCCTAATATGGTCCTTATGCTAGTAAGAACAACTACACAAAAGCAAAGCTGGGGCTCTCTACTCAAAGTAAACTAGAAAGGTAATTGCAAGGGGTGAGTGTGATATACCAACACGAAAGGATGTCAACCAATCACCGGGAACAAGAAGAACAATCAATCACCAAGGTGATGATCCACGTCGGTGACAATGAACAAGTCATTTGTTCAATTCGAGTTCACTTGTATTAATCGATAAGCTAGTTCCTGCCAGCCGACTAACACAAGGATGGTGTTTGAGCTAGGGCGGTGCCCCTTGCTAGCCCTCAACACACCATTCAACAAGTGTGGTACCCAAAGCACGAAAGCAATATATTCCTTTGCACTTTGTCTTCCCGACGGAGTGCGTAATCCCTCACAAATCAACCGGAGTTGACCAAGAAACAATCTCCCCTTACCAACAACTCCACCCCAAATCACTGCTACCGCTAGGAGCGGTGTTCCAAGAGTAAAAGGAAAACCAACCGTGGTCACAACGATCCCCAAGTGCCTAGATGCAAGAACTCAATGTAATGCACTTTGATCACCACTTCCTTCAAGAATGAAGCTCACAAGCAAGAATGAGAGAGTGGATGACTTGTTGCTCAGCTTTAGTGTGTTAGGAATGATTCAAATGACCAAGAGAGGGAGCAATGGCCGCCAAAGGTATAAATAGGCTCCACCTAGAAATAGAGCTGTTGGGGAGGAACATGCAGTTCCGCAAGATCGACCGGATGCTCGCCGACCTGGACTCATGCATGAGTCCGGTCGATGAGTCCTACGTCAGAAATCCATACCAAAATAGGAACCCTGGCGCATGCCCTGGCCCGAAAAAATAGTGCTTCCGGGTGCATGCTTCCGTCATGCGTCCCGTCAATCCGCCGGTACCCCACGAAAACATGCGCTCTGCCCAGATTAAAGTGTTCGTGAATCCACACCGAAAAAGAAAAAAACCCGTCACCAAAATTATTTTTCTATTGGTGCTATCCCGTCAAAGTTACAGAGGTGCACTCACAGGAAAAAAAGAACTTCAATTTTTCTGACGAGTATAAACATAGCACCGTAAAGAAAAAAACCACTTAAGCACGTGTGCCTCAGTCCACCACGTACCGGTATAGGTTCCGCCGGTGCACGCTGGTTGAATACGACACAGATTTTTGCCACGGCATGCACTAACCGACTCGACTGAAATCAAAGGATAACCGACATTGATCAAGACCAGCTCCGTCCGTCCTCGAATTCAATCAATCACGATCCGATTTGGATCTGATCGATATGCAACCGACCTAAACTTATCCATATATATATCGACGACGTCTTGAGGGTTCCAGGCATCGATCCTCCAGAAATCAAATCAAACCGCGAGCTTAGAATCTTAGATACACCATATACACCACTACTAACGCTGACCATGTCGTCGGTACCGCCGTTGCTGTCTGCCCCTGGCGCCGGCAAGCCATCGCGCTCCGCATCGGGTGTTGTCGCCAAGCCAACGAGGGGCTTCCAGGTGTTCCGCATCGACGGCTACTCGTGGACCAAGGCGCTCCCGGGCGGCGAGCGCATAACCTCGCAGCAGTTCGCCGTCGGCGGCCGCGTCTGGCAGATCGACTACTACCCCAACGGCACCGACGGGTCCAGCGACGACGACGACGACTCCGCCGGCTCCTCGATCGCCCTGTACCTCCGCCTGCAGATGAGCGCGTACACCCAGCACAACACGTACCGCGTGCGTGCGCAGTACAAGTTCAGCCTCCTAGACCACGACGGCAACGCCGCCTACGAGCCCCCGCCGAGACGGGCATCTTCAAGTCCGTCGGTCACAACGGTGGCGTCGACGGCGTGGAGGACCAGCTTAGGTGCGGCTACGCGGGCTTCATCACCAAGGAGGACCTGGAGAAGCGGCGCGACAGCCTCCTCAAGGAGGACTGCCTCGCCATCCGATGCGACGTCGGTGTCACGGAGGTGACGGACATGGCCGTCGCGCCAAACATTGGGATGCCGGTGAATACCAGAAATTATTACCGCGGCTATGGGATGCCGCCGTCGGTGAATACCATAAACTACGGCGGCTACGGCGGCTACGAGGAGTATCCCGACGAGGAGGATGACAGCGGCTCGCGCAAGGGCAGGCGTAGCGAGCCGGATGACAAGGAGTACATCCGCCGCTGCCTCTCTTCCAAACGCCCAAAGTAGCCACATTGCATCAGATGCAATCCAACTTTGCATGCATGCATGCAGTTTTGATTATTTCTATTAATAATATATTATAAAGTTTGTTTTGTTTCCTTTATTATTATTTGGTTTCATCATTTAAATTATTTTTACAATGATTTTGTTTTGGCATAAATTTCTTGTTTACTCATACCTATATATAAATGAGTGATCTATCCTTAAATTATGCAGGGGAATACCAAACATAGAGCAAAAATGTATTCAATTTCTATTTATACTCTAAACAACGATAGTTGCAACATCAAAAAAAAAAAATGTATCATCTTAAATCGATTATTGCAACATTAAAACACGTGTTGCAACATCTCAACTCCGACAGTTGCAACATCTGAGGACATAATAGAAGTGTGGAAGCTTGATGTTCCTCCCAATGTAAGAGTTTTTTTTGGTGGCGAGTTCTACGCAGTTTTTTGCCAACACAAGTTGTATGTAGGGAGACATGTTACAAGTATTTGCAATTACCACTCCACAAGTGTAATAACATTGTGAACAAGGTCCCCACGACTTTTAATTAACTTTGTGCCATTTGTTTGTGAACATTTTCCATGCTACGACCTCCTATCGCTCTTTTAAGTGTTAGAAGTAGTGAAATTATAGGTAAATGTTTGAAATGATTTAGTCCAAATAATAAGAAGCCTTATTCATAAATATACATTTTGGTTTGGTATTTCAAGGTGGTCCTATTATCTACTATGCAACCTTTCTGTCAGATCCACTTATCACTGTCTCTTCATCAGTAGTCAGTATAATCCATCGAAAATTATCTCCTAATCTAAGCCTAAAAATGCCTAGCACATCCATCCATGATCCATCTCTACACTTGCTCCTCTGCATCCTTCCCCTGTCTCGACCTCTCGTCGTCATCATCACTACCACAACGACGGTGACCATGGCCGCCATCGTCGTCTCCCTCCTCCTCCTCCTCCTCCTCCTCTTCCCAGTCCTTGCACACGTCGAGGAAGTAGAGCGCGGAGACCAACGCGACACACGCGACGAACATGGGGATGGGACCGAAGAGCCAGAGGAAGACAGGGCAGGAGAAGTAGAAGGCCCGGGCGCCGAGCGACCAGAAGTAGCTGCCGCGGTTGATCATGTCCGTGACGTACCCGACGGTGGTCCGGCGGCGGCGGCGTCGGTGCGGCACGTTCACCAGCACGCTCGCGTGGCTGTAGTACCGGATCGACTGCACGTTGAGCAGGAACGCGACCAGGAAGCAGACCAGGATCGCGAAGAACTTGGCTGATAGTGCTGGCAAACCCGTCGCGCCCACCACCAGTGGCGCGCCTGGGAGGAGCCCGCCGTTGTTGTTGTTGGAGGCGGTGGTGGTGCCGCCGTCGGTGCCGCTGGACATGAGGACGGCGATTAGTGAGCTCAGGGGTGATGGCTGTTGAGGCTAGCAGCGTCGACGCCATGATGTTGTTGTTATTGCGGATCGTCTGCACCGCTAGCACCGCGTGCTTCCCTGACGGTTCCTGCGAGCGAATTCATTCGGCCAGGAAAATTAATGCAATGATCGTCATCGATAAACTAAGGCAACCCGGGGGATTTCTGCTTCAGTTCATCACTTCTTGGCTTGAAAATTTGGGTTTTGTTCGTTTGGTTGATGACAAATCATGAAACAGAGGGGGTAAAAAAAGTGGAATGCATGTCAGGAATTAAGCGTGGGTGGGTGCATGCATTCATGCATATGATCCGAAGTTTAAGAGGGAGAAGAAGTGGGTCCTTCCTGCACACCTCCATGATGTGACGGACCCAGATGCGGCGGTTGATGGCGTTGACGCCGATGACGGTGGTGGCCGGGTGCCGGCGGACGCGGAGGAGCAGCCACGCGTGGTACCCGGCCATCACCGCCAGACCCAGCGGCACCAGCACGTAGTCTAGCTCCTCCTTCTTCATCCCCAAATCCCTCCTCTCCGTTTCCGTCTCTAAATGCCGGCGCCGGCCGCAGTCCGACGAGATGCCAATGCGATCGATCACACGAGACGAGACGATCGAGGAAGACGATGACGGAAACAGAGAACAGCAGAGAGAGCATTCTGAAGACCGGATGGAAGGAAGAAGACGGCCCACTCCTCCTTCGTTAAATGGGCCGTCCTGGACCGAATCTCGGGCCCGCGGCCCAGCCCACCGCGCCGAAATCATCGGGCCGACCGATAAAGGCCTGCTGCAGCCTGCTTCTTCTTGTAGGCTTTGCTGCCTAAGCCCTTTTTTCCCCGCACCTTCTTCAGCTTTGCTCCGACGCCGGCGAGCGAGGCAGACTCCCGCGAGGCGAGGCGAGCCACCGCGGCGGCGGCGGTTGCGGTTCGCGGCGATGGGGTCCATGACGATCGGGGCCAAGTACAAGACCACGATCAAGGACCCCGGCACGCCGGGCATCCTCCGCATGGTGCGTGTCACCCTCCTCTCGCTCTTCTCTCCCACTCCGCGCGGCTCTCCCTCCCCTTAATCTCCTCCCGGGCGCGCACGGCTGGCTAGCAGCCACTAGGAGTTGCGGGCGAGGGTTTTGGTCGGCGGCTTCTGGGGCGCCCGCGGCAAAGTGAATCGAAGGCCCGGTGGAGACCAGCCGCTGGCTGATTGGATCGGTGGAGGTGGAGGTGAGCGCGGGTTTGTGCTCATCAGCCCGACGCATGGGGGCAAGGGTAGCTTTGTGGGTTGCCCTCCGCATCCCTGGAGGTTCGGATGCGGAGTGATGAGCTAATTTGAGCAATTTTCATGTATGGATATGGGTCACCATTTAGTTTGCTCTTCAATTTTTAGCACCATGTGCATTTGTGTCCGGCTTCGTTTTTCCTTGCTTAGCAATACCCGTTGGGTCCAAATATGATAGGTTTGTTGTTTTTTCTAATTGCAGAATGATGAGAGGTTCACCTTCACCCCTAATGATCCACGGTCAGCAATGAAGGTCAATGTTGAGTTCCGGACCATCAAAGGTATGTGCCTCCTTTCCTCCTTCGAAGTTCTGTTGTTATGCTGGTGATTTGGCCTAAAGCTTGTTAAATATACCTAACTAACTATGGAACTTATCTTGACATACCTATAACATATCTACTGCATGGTCATTTAATAGTATTTAACCTTAAATACATGATCACTATACTCAAGGCAACAATTTAAGCTGTGTGATAGAGTTTAATGCATACTGAAACGGTTGCATTTGCTGCCCCTGCTCCAGGTCACAAGTTCAACAAAGTAGAGGGTAACAAAGCAGCATTATTGAACCTTTCAAAAGAAGACAAGGTTTGAGCAATTTATAGCATTTTTGCTGCCTTATTTCCAATTGTTTTCAAGGTTAGTATGAGGTGGACTTTTTTTCCCCTCAGGCTGGAGGCTACATATTTGAGTTTGACAATGTTGGTAACCTGACCTATGTCGAGACTTTGTAGGTAATGTTCATATTGTAATTAGTTGATGGCAACAGAACAGTTAAATTTTTCTTTTAATGTAGGCATGTAATGAAAGTAACCTGAAGTACTTAGCTGTTTCTCCCATAAACTTATCTCCTATGTCAGTTACTTGCAATATAAGAATTTGACTAGGTACCTCATTCCAGCCAGACCTAGCATTTGGCTTGCTACATAAGATAAGATAGATCACTATAACATTAACAGTGACAATTAAGGGTTATTTGCTTTTGCCAAGTTTGATCTGGCACTGTCTCACATGAAAGCCATTTTCTTGCATCTATTACCCAATAAAGATGCATCCATAACTTGATGCATCCTCCTCGCAGCTAGGGTTTTAGGCAAACATCAAGGAATAGTGCCTCCTAGACCAACTGTGGCTCCTGAAAACTCAGTTGCTTCTGCTGCTCTGGAACAACTCAGTGCTGCTGAAGTGGAGAGACGGGTGAAACTGTTGCGTAGAAGACAGGTAATGATATTATTTGGTATATCCAGACTATTTCTTTTGGTCTCAGAATATGAAGTTCTGGTGAACGTTTACTATTATGGACACAAATTTACATTATTTGAGATTTCAGATGTTTCGTTGATTAGTGATCTTTAAGATTTTCTTTTTGAACATAGAATTGGTTTTCGCTATGCTCTTGTAGATAAAGAAAGTTCTAGAGTGTTACCTTTTACCAGTCTCAATTATTCATTTTGGTGAGCTTTGTTGCAAATGTTTTCATATCAGAAAGCTGGCTGTGGTAGTATGGACGCATAGTGGAAATGACTGGTATAGTGTTACACTAAAAAGGATTAAAACGAAGCACACAATTTTTCATCTATATGTTCTTCTCATATAGTAGTTCTGATGGTGTTTCTGTTTTTGTTTTTTAATTATTTAATTATACCATTGATTTTATCGTTTTAATCTCTTTGACTACTGTTATTAATTGTTCCCGTTTAGGAACATGCTACATGTATGTATTTGAAAGTCCATAGATTTATTAGAGAAAAGAAGGCCAAAAAACCCTGCAAACTATCATATGCAATGAAAGGAAAAATGTTCTTATGTTTCTCAGTTTTGTTCATTAACATTTCCCTTTACAGCTTAATTGCAGAAATTACATAAGAAGTTTGTTCTTGGAAATATTCTGCAAGAATCTGAATTTTGGGCAACAAGAAAGGTAAAACTCACTTATCCTGTATACTGTTACTTGATTAGTAATTTTTAGCTGAACACTTTATGTTTCTTCACTTGATCCATTATTATTTCCTTATGATCTTTGTAGAATTTACTTGATGATGAAGCAAACAAAAATCAAAACAAAGGGCAGGTTTCAAGAATGCGCTAGTAGATATTAAGCCAATAACTGATGGTCGGGTATGTCACTGAAATACTATTGTTGTAGCTGACGACCTTAATTCTGTACCATAGTATCGATAGGTTATGTAATTATTTCTTATGTTTCTTATACACTGAATTTGCTGAGGGCTGATGGTAGTTTTTTTTTTTTTTATTATTCAATGTTGGCGTTTCAGACAAACAAAGTTACTTTCCAGATCACACCTGAGATGGTACATCAGGTCCGCCTTTCCACTCTGCCTCTTTATTATGAACTAATACCTATATATTGCTTGGTAACATCAATTTTTTTATTTCCTCAAATGTTATAATTGCAAAATTTCTATATTATGCTGTAAAATGAAAATTATGTCATTTTGTGAGTTATGGATTTTTCTGAACATTTTGGTTAGTAAAAGGCTTTCAAAGTTTTTTTTTTAATCTGTATATGAATGCGTAGCAAGCCCTACACCTTCTCTGTTTCCTTAGTACCTTTCATGCATGATGCCGTGATCCTTTATTATGGGGATGTTTGGCAGGGCTACATTGTAAAAACGTCTCCAAATGGCTCCTCCTCCTAACGCTTTTGGTAGGGCTTCTCGAAGTAGCTGGAACTGGAGCCGGGGAGGAGCCCTACCAAACAGAGCCTAAGCTATCTTTATATCTTGAAATTATAGTTTCCGTTTGTGCATGTGAATTTGATGCCATCAAAGGTTATGCTTCCACCCTAGCCAGTCAGATTAGGATTAGTCCATAGCTGCAAAGTCCATTTTCCTTGCTTGTATCTTACCTGCGCTGGGTCCTGTTTCCCCAAGTATACTCCATTATACCTGAGGCGCTGAATTCCATTATTGTATATCTGAATTCCATGATTGTATATCTGAATTTTGCAATGAATTTGAAATGTAAAGTCGCGAAGATATACTTCTTCCAACTTGTTAACGCCATATATCCTTTTATTTTACAGATTTTTGCAGAAAAGCCTGCTGTCCGTAGAGCATATTTAAATTTTGTTCCAAAAAAGGTAAGACCTATTTATATTATCAATATCTTAAATGAACTGTAGAAAATTCAGGCATGAAAAACTCTTGTGTTATTACTGTTTCTGTATGTATCAATGCAGATTTCTCATTATGCTTTCGATATATTGTATACTGTCATAATCTTATTATATTTTCTGATAGATGTCAGAAATACGATTTTGGGAAAAATACTGTAGAGCTGAGTATCTAGTTAGGACAAGAAACACTGCAGCAGCAACAGCTGAGGCTGCTGGAGATGAGGAATTGGCTATCTTCCTAAAGAATGATGATATACTGGCCAATGAGGCAAAGATGAAGGTTTAGTTTTAGCAATGATTGTTGTTGTAATTCATTTTTTTTATTACTATGTGTTGGTCCCATTTCTTTCAAGTGACTCAATTGTTGGTTGCAGATAAAACGAGTCGATCCAACATTAGACATGGAGGCAGACACTGGAGATGATTACATTCATCTTCGGTATGATTTTTTTTCCTACTATTATCTTCTTATATTTGCAAAGGCAAATGTCGTCTCTAGATTTTCTCATATTGAGCATATTTGCTTGTTGTTTACAATGTAGTGCTTATCCTATGTTAAAATTAGTGCTTAGTCGTTATATATTTGGACACTTAGGACCATGGGATTCACCGTGACGGTAACAAAGAGGCAGTTGATGCTGACAGTGAGTTGGCGAGGAGGACGCTGTCTCAGGACCTGAACCGTCATGCCGCTGTTGTTCTTGAAGGAGATGTCTTGGTAATTATGGACCCATTCGAAGAAACTTCGTGATGTCTCTTTTGTTTTCCTTAATACAATTGATTGCTCAAGCATGTTATGAAGTTAGCAGGGTGAGATGGTACCGTTCTCAGTATTATGACTTTGAGATGGTATCGTTCTCAGGGATTCCTGGGCACATCAGCAACGGAGTCAAATGATTTTAATTTTTTTTTTGCCACCCATTTAAATAATTTATTGTGGCCATAGCTTTTTCATGATTATACAAATCAACTAACCTGAAGCTTTTTGTTTGGTTGGCAAACTATACCTTATATAGCTCTTTCATGTATAAATCAACTAGCCTGAACCATTGGTTTGGTTTGCAAACTATACGCTTATACTAATGTGACTTTCTGTTGTGTCTATTCTTTCCCTTTTTTGGTTGATCAGATTCGTTTTTTATGTTGCATTTCTATTTCTTCATTTTCATTCTGCCAATTGTTTAAACTATCTTTCAATCCATTAAGTGTACTATGGTTTATTTGTCTTGTAGATGTTGAGTCAACTGATCCAAAGACTTTAGCTGAAGCCCTTGTAAGATCCAAGAAAGGTTAGAGATGGCATAGGAATTCAATTGAATCCTTGTACACATGTAGTTATTGTGTTCTGATGAGTTATTAACTGCAGAGCCACCATCCACTTCTATTGTTGATGATGCTAATCATGAGAGACTAGTGAAGGTGGCTAGAATGACAGAGATAGAGGATCTGCAAGCTCCACGAAGCCTTCCATATGCACCGCTCTGTATAAAGGTAAAGCTTGTGCTCATGGCGTATAGTAGATATATCAACCAAAATAAGAAATAATGAATTAATTTCTCTTCTATTTTCTTATTAGGATCCTAGAGAATATTTTGATTCCCAACAAGCAAATGCTCTGAGATCTCTAGGTGGCAGCAATGATGGAAGAAAAGCTCGTACTTGCAGCTTGAGCACTGAAGAAGCATTCCATCATTTAATGGACCAAATGTCTTCTATTAAAGTTAATAAGCTTAACTGTCCGATTATTCAGTCTGATATGGCTCTTAAGGTAAACAATTTTACTGAGCAGTTCGTTTCTTTTTATTTATTACTTTTTCTTAGTTTACTCAGTGTATTGAGTAATAGCTGATTTGGCACTAAATAAATTGTTGCGTTAGCGGTCAAATCAAGAGGAGTGCACAGACATAGTTTAGGATAATGGCACTTTGCAGACTACAAGGCAACTTGAATCCTTTTATCAGTTCGTCACCAATTATAAGTTTCAAAGGTCAATCAGCACCAGGACTGCAAATATGGTTGTCAGTCTCAGTCCACTAGTCACCTGGGAACAGACAGATGCCAGTGGTAACAGGCAGGCTACCATTGGTGTAATCAACAGAATTAGTTAACTGTTGTATGTGTTGGCGATTAGGAAGTATCTAAGGGGCGGTTTGGCAGAGCTCCAACTACAAGAATTTGTGGAGCTTGCCATCCCTAGGTCCAGGTATTGTTGGATGTGTGGCCAAACTGAGGGCATTTGATTGAAATGTTGAATCGTTTTACATTGAACGTCAGATGTTTAAATCACTTGACCTTTTCTTTCAACCTCTAAATCCTGCATGGGTCTTGGATCTGGAGCTTTGGAACCCTAAATGTATCATGTAAAGCTCATATAACAAAGAGAGGAAGAAGGAAACACTGTTATTTGGTTTATTAGTATCCCATTCTTAATAATATGTGTAAGGTCCATTCTTCATATTTTTGCAACTGTTCACATGATGTTGTGTTACTGCTACTGTGGCTTCTCTGTTCTTAAGCTATTAAATTGCATGAGCAGGAAATCCTAACTACCTAAATGGTATGGGCCTAGGTTCTTACTGAATTGAGCGAAGGGATTTCTCGTTCAAGGAGACTTAACCTCAAGAATCCTCAAGAAGGTCTCCTTGGTCAGCTGCCTCAACATACACGGACGAGCTTATGGATGTGAGATGCTATATTCAAAATGGTTTCGTTTTGTATGTATGGATACTCTTGTGTAGATGGAACTTCTGTAAACTATCTATTTTCTCAGCATTGGACGGCTATCCAGGAGTTGCTCTACGGCATTTTTGGTCATCGTATCCAATAACAAGTGCAGTCCTTTATAACAAGGTATATCTTCTCCGTCGTTATCAGCACTGCTTTGTAACCCATGGTGTATTCAGTTGGATTTTTCCTTTTATCTCCAACACGCAGGGAGAGCTGCGAATCATTATATTAAGAAGAAAATGTTTAGATGGAAATTAGTACTTGATTTCATGTTATAAGTGCAAACTTAGCTGATTTATAGGATTAGTGGAAGTGTTTGTACATCCACCATATTTCTTCTGTTAGATGTTTTCAGCAGCTTGCATTAAAAAGATGTTTTCAGCTGCTCGGTTTATTTTTGCATGCTGCATTGATTTGGTCAGAGTACCATCACTGAGAACTATGGAGTTGCACACTGTATATTGTGTTGTACAGTATGTTATCCAAACTATGAGCTAGAATGCCCTGGTTCTGAAGGTTTTGTACCACTGTAGTTATGGTGCGTTTAAGCTAAAGCCAGGAAGACAGTCACACGGTCTTAAAAAATTAAGATGTGAAGAAGCTTTTGAGTGTGCTGTGTCCTCTGTGCCATATCATGATTTTAGTCTTTTTTTGGTATAGCAAAGCTTCACTGTGGACATGCATTTCTTTCTAATACCAGTTGCTTTAATTTACTTTGTTTGAAGGTTCAAAGAGTTAAAGAAGCTATGACACAGATATATCAAAAGTTGCAGGTAAATATTTGCAAGCGCATCTGACATCTGCCCCCACTCCTCTGTTTAGATGTGCAGAACCCTCATACTTGTCACCTAAAATGGGTTTATACTCAAATTACCACTGAAGTTCTTTTTGTATTTTCTGTTACTTGTGAAATATGCAGCTTATAAAGGAATCAGCACAACCTGATGTAAGACATGAAATATCTCGGCTAGTAAAGCCCATGACTCAGGTTAGCAAACATTCCTCGCCCTACCATGTACCTAAGAGCATTATTTCAATCCCTCATTCATCAAGATGGCAATGCTTCCATGAATCGGCCTCTCATCGAAATGGCAGCAAAACTGACCAAACTGATGGTATGTTGTTTGCTGCAGGCTTTGGATGCCGCCTTCAACCACGATTTGGAACAGCAGCAGAAATTGTCCAAGGCCGGGAACAGGCACAACGGCTTTTGACTTTTGAGCTAAGGAAATTGTTTGACCAATACATGAAGCGAGACGGACGGGCTGTGTGCCCGGATGTACAAAGCTGCTGTAGAATTCTTGAGGCGTATACGATTTTGATCCTTTCCCCCTCCCTTATTAATAGCTGCTGGAGGAGCCTGCAATTTGCAGGGCCAGAATCTTGATCCATGTCATCAATTGTTTGTAATTGAATGGATAGTGAGACTCGCAACGCATGATGCTTCCGACGCGTTGTACTTGTACATGGCGTTCGATCACGGCTATTCGAGATAGAATTAAAGCAGTATCATTTTGATTCTTGCAGTTCTCACGTGCCGCCTGGCAGAATTACAAATTTTGATTGCTGCGGTTCCTCTGCAACATTTACAAATTATTATTACAAAGCTAGCACCATTATGTGTATCACAGTGTTGGTGGCGTTTATCAGCTGTCACCCACTCGTCTTGTAACATCTGTGGGTGGAGGAGGACCAAGGAGTTGCATGAAAGAAGGTAGCGCACTGGCGCTGGCTTTGTTGTACCACCACCTCGTCGTTCACACTCTCACCTCGGCAGTGGCAGTGTTGTTTTGGGCGTTTCATGGGGTTTTTCTTTGTAGTCGCCGGTCGCTGTGATGGGCAGGGTAGGTAGGTGTGGCGTGTGCAGCGGGGGTTGCCGTTTTTAGAGGAGGCAAGGATAAGCAGACGCCAGTAGGTCGTGCATGAGTCCAGCACTTGCTGCTGGGCAGTTGGAGCATCTCTACACTTCTAAACCGGAGCCAAGGATCGGGCGATGGAGCTGGCCACGTCACCCGCTAACCCGTTAGCCGTTGGATCTTCAGAGGAAGCAATGTCCACCATCCGATTCCGGGTCGGTCGGGTCCCTCGCCCATTTTATTGATGACCCGAACCATCAGGAACCATCGAGGGCGTTCGTTTGCCCGCTTCCCTCGCCCTCGACTCCCGCACGAGCACGGCCGCTACCATCTCGGCCTGGGCGGACCCGGCCGCTCCTCCCTCCCGCTGCCCACGGCCACCGCACCTACCCCTCTCACCGGCGACCCGGGAGGGCAACGGGCGTAGGCCACCCTGGCACACCCCTCTGTCATGCTCTGTATCTCAATCAGTAGCGGGTGGCAAGCCCCCCGTGCGGCGGCGGGTCAACGGCGACAAAGGCTTCCGTTGCAGTGTCAAGACATGAAACTACATTGCCTTCTAGGAGAAGCCATAGCCACTGCCTTGAGGGATTCAGATCTTGTCTTCATAACAACGGGGATGTGGGAGGGGGTAGTGGATCAAGTGCTACTCCAGTTATTGCTCGGATATCAAAAAGCTGATTATCTTAATGTGAAATGACTGAATGTATATACTTTGAACTCCCCTTCTCCCTACTTTGAGATTCGCACTTGACATTCACCCACACACACATTGTTTCACAACACTCCCCCTTGGGTGAATCGTGCTCATGTACACGCTTCGTTAAAAACTCCCTAAAAAAATCTAGTGAAAAAAAAAAGGGTAGGAGAAAAGAGTACATTTACACAAGCCAACTATGATTGCACCTGTTGTCTTGTTTGAAACCTTGCACGAGAAAATCCGATGGGAAAAAGTTAATTATCAAGAGAAAAAAGAGTACAATAGTTGATGTCTGCCTATGGTGCTCCTTCATTTATTTAGTCTAGCATATGCCATTACTAATCATAGACTTCGTATATGCTTTTGTTCACCATATTTCCATACTATTGCTAAAAAAATATTTGAAACAGGTACTAACATACAAACGATAGGACATAGGCGAGTACACTCCAAGAAGGGCGCGGCAAGGGCGCGCCGGGTTTTCTAGTGCTTTTCGTAAAGCAGCAGGGGCCGCCGCGCCCGTTGTTGCCGAGTGCGAACGCAGTGAACGAAGGAAAAGGGTGAAACGAAAATAAACGCAAAAGGAGGGTTAACCATGGGAACATTATTTCACAAAAAAAAAAAAACATGGGAACACTAGTGCTTGTTTTTTTTCTCCAAAATAAATAAAAATTATAATGCAAGCACGCCCAGTGGGACTCGAACCCACAATCGCCTGATTAGAAGTCAGACGCCTTATCCATTAGGCCATGGGCGCTGTTTTTTTTCGAATTAGTACTAATCAAGGATTACAACCGAACAATCCAAAATCGCCGTCCCGCTGGCCTGTGCTGTTGTTGACGCGCGCGCGACCGGTCCGCCGGCCTCCGCCCACTCCAGTCCATCTCCAGCCATGCAAATGCAACCAGCACCACACCCAGGCAACTCGAATGGTGGAAGAAACGGCATGCCTGCTTGCTGGCGCCTGGCACAACGGAGCACACGGGAGACGAGACACAGCTCGTTCACAAGGCAGCAGAGCACCCTTCCCCTCCCCTTCCCGTCTCGTGCAAAAGCAAAAGCAAAGCAAAGAAAACCCCATCTCGCATCGCAGTCGCAGGCAGCAGGGCAGGGGTCGCTTCTTTGCATGCTGCGACGTCGGACGCAGGCGGCTGACATCACGATCGCCTTACCCTCTGCCTGCCTGCTTGTGCTGCGAATGCCAACACAACGAACGAGCCCTCCGCCTCCTGGGCCCACAACCACCACCTCTCCGTCTTCCGGAATTGGCGGAGAGGCGCGCGTCGACGTAGTACGGGGGACCACGCACGGCACGGCACGGCCGCGATCGAAATGCCATGCCAGCTTGCCGGGAGAGGACTCACGAGTCAGTCGGAGGGAGTGGAAGAGGAAGAGGCTGGCCAGCCGCGGACCGCGGACCGCGGTGGGTGGTGGCCCCACACGCCAGTGAGTGAGAGAGGGACACGGGCCTTCCGATCCTGCCCTTGGCTGGCTACAAAGCGGATTCATTCATCAGAGGCACGAAACGAACGAAAACCCTCCCCTGTTTCCGACGGAGCAGAGCAGAGCAGACAGCACGAAAACCCTCTTCTGCGTCAGGCCGCCCGCCCGCTCACATCTCTGTGACCCTGCCGCTTCCTGCTTCGTCTACCACAAGCCGCCGCCGGCCGGGTCTAGATCTAGAGGGAGGGAGGAGAGCGATCCTTCCTTCCATCTACCTCTGCTCGCCGGTGAGTGTGGCCGTTCGTTTTGTGTTTCGCCGCTTCTGATTTGGTACGGTGGTGGTTTTGCTCTTTCGTTCGCTCGCCTTTTTTTCTTTTTCCCACAAGCGCTGCTGGCATGGTTCAATTCGATCATCTCGTTTCGTCTCGTTTGGTTTCAATTCGTCCTCGTGATGATCCATGAACGCCACACCACGCCCGCGGCCGCGCCGCGTCCCGGAGCGAGCAAACCTCAAGCGTCTCTTCGTCTTCTTGTTGCCTTGTTGCTGGGGTTTTCTCCCTTCGTTCGTTCCATCCATCGATCGCTACAAGCTAGGCTAGAACGAACCCCCGTCGTCTGACGGACGTGCTCATGCTGATAGCCTGTCTCGCCACGCCAGGCCACGCGCTCCTGCTCCATGGACGGAACGCAACCCGCGCTGTGCTCTTCTTCTTCTTCGTCGTCGTGTTTGTTTGCTTCCTCTTTTTCATCCACCATCCATCCATCCATCTGCGCGCGCGTCGCTCAGTCAGATCCCTGTGCGTCCTCACTTTGGTGGTTCTTGGCACTTTGGGGTTTTCTGCTTCCCTGCTTATTTTGGTTCGGGTTTGGGGTTTCATTCTTTCAGATCCCCCTGTTTTCTGATTTCCTGCTTACTTTGGGGTTTTGGGGTTCTTTTTTTCGTTCGCAGTTTTGGTGCTCACATGCTTCCATTATGGTTGGCATTACTTACAATTCTTCGAACTGCATTGATGGCCACTTCTTTATACTAGCAGATCACAGCGGATTGCATTTTTTTTTAAAAAAAAAAAATAATTGCTGCTTCATGATGCAGGATAAGTGTTGAACTGACTGTTGCATCGCCCTCCATCCGCACCAACCACCGTCGCCGTCCTCCCAACCCTCGAGGAGATCGATGTAAGCACCACCTCTACCGCACCTTCTCTCATCTCTCTCTGCCTACCTCTTCTCTACAATTTTGTTTTGCAACAACAATATGCTGCAAGAATGTCTGCTTTACTTGGATCTACAGTGTGCTCCCTTTCATAGTTTACATTTACGCAATTACGCGTACCAATTGGATCTACAGTGTGTAGTGTATTCTTGCATCTCACCATCTTTCAACATCCAGATCATTTTAAGTGGGTTTTTAGCATTTTTTAGTTTTTTTTTTAGCAAAAAAAAGAGCATTTCTTTTTTTTTTTTTTTTTAGGCAGCAAGAGCACCTCTTAGTTGGTGGGGAAGGCAGCAGATTATTGCTGGCCCATCACCAAGCCCGCGTGTAATGGGCCTCGCACCACTTCCTTCCCAGCCCACCGAGCTCCCACCCATCTGGCTACACTCGCTTCCTCGCCGCCGCCGCCGGCTTCCGCCGGCTTCGGCGGCCGCAGAGACTCGACTCCGACCTCGCCCGGTCGCTTCTACGCCCCGTCTTGGGGTTGGGGGTGGTAGCTGACCCGGCCGACACCTATCCATGTCTCGTCCCGTGGCATTGATGTCGGTTCCCCTGCGCTCTCCGACGGCCGGGGGCGGGGGACTGCCGGGGAACCCCCACCCTTACCCCGTGCAGCGCCGGGGAATCCCACAACGCTCTAGCCACCAGCGCAAGTTGTTCGCGGAATTGGCTTGCCACGGTGCTGCCTGTCATCGAGGGCGAGGTACATTGTGCATTGTGTGCTGGGTCTGGGGTGTGATTAGCTGTGGCTGGTGCGGTGGTGCCTCTTGGGATTGTTGGTCCAGCTTATAATTTGCATAGGGACTAGTTCTTTCTTGTTTGTTGGTCTTGAATCTCGTTACAACAATATGATGTCGCCGAGTCAATCACGAACCTTGTTTCTGACAAGCCTTCATTTCTGTACTCGTCTTAGTCTGTATGTTGATTTGTTTGATAACAATGTGGCCACACTGCACACCGGTTGCTTCAACACTATGTTGTAAGCATACGCCTTTCTGCCATTGTATTAGGACTAATAGGAAAAAGATTAGAGATGTGTAGCCCCATGCCGTGTGAATGCGAAGTATGATGCGAATGCAGATTTGCCTGTTCTACTTACTGTTTACTTGCTCAAGCTCAATGCAAATGTTCAGGTTTCTGATCAGTGACTAGTTACTTTTTCATGTTTCTAAACAAGTCATATGCATATCATTACCAATGCATCGTTGATATAGGTCTCAGTCACCACTTAAGTTAATAATGTTCTGACCTGGATATTTCTGTTTCTCTTAGGTCTGCAATGGACTGCAGCTCTGATGAGTCATCAGAGCTAAGTGAGACCGATATCGATGACTATGCTGACAAGTCATACTTGAACCTCAAGTCTGGCAAGTTTGTCACAAGGCTGGGCGCTGACAGGTTCAGGTGCCCATTCTGTCCAGGGAAGAAGAAGCAGGACTACCGCTACAACGAGCTGCTTCAGCACGCTGTTGGGGTGGGCGCATCCAACCGTGCTGCAAAGGTGAAGGCAAACCACCAGGCCCTGGCCAAACTTCTCAAAGAGGACCATGCTGATGCGGCAGCCGCATTGCCACCACGGCAGGCTGTTGCGCTGACTAACCCTCCAAAGCCAGTGCAAGATAAGGAGGTGTTTGTTTGGCCCTGGATGGGCATCCTCACCAATGTTCGGCCGAACAAACCCTAGGGGGGTGGATCCATACTGATGAAGCATCTAGCTGATTTCAAACCCGTGCAAATTACTGCTGTATGTGGTGCCAATGGGTATGCCGGCTATGCCGTTGTTCTTTTCACCAAGGATTGGATTGGGTTCAAGAATGCCTTAGCCTTCCATAACGATTTCAAGTCGCAGCACTTGGGTAAACTGGAATGGAAGGAAACAAAGCAACATGCAAAGTATGTCTTTGGATGGGTAGCAAAAGAAGAGGATTACAAATCAGATGACCCAGTTGGTAGGTTCTTGTCAGCAAATGGTGAACTGAAGACAGTGTCTGAACTGGAACAAGAGATGTCCAGCAAGACTGACAATCTCATAGCTAATTTGACTCAACAGATTACCGCCAAAAGCAAATATCTGCAGGAACTAGAGTGCAAGTGTAATCAAATGAATATGTCCCTTCAGAGAGTCATGGAAGAAAGTGATTTGCTCCACAAACGTTATAATGAAGGTACACTAAATTCTCCTGTCAGAACTTTTTGGATGTTATGCTCATTTATGTTACCTAAAATGATCGTGGCGTGCCTATTCTTTTCACAGAAATGAGGAAGATGCAGTCTGCTGCCCGTGAGAATACACAGAGAGTTTTTCAGGAGACTGAAATACTGAGGAAACAGTTGGCTGAGAAAGAGAGTAGCATTGAAAGGAGGTCCAGGGAACTAAATGAACAAGTTGCTCAAACTGACATGGAAAGAAGAAAACTGGAGGAAGAGAGGAAAAAGGTATGGTTGGAACATCCATCTACATTTCGATCTTTGCATGTAAACTGAATTTTGTACACATGGTTCTTAACCCAACACAAGACACAGCAATGACAGCGAACCCTAAATTACAGTACACATTTGCCTCTTTCTCTACATCCGAAATAGTTTAATTGTGCACTTTTAGCAATCAGAAGTATATACACCCACAAAAAAAAAGGATTAAATTGCATGCTTCTAAACAAACAATGAGAGCCAGACTCGTTCTTTCATAGAGGCCCTATTTCTTCACCAGAAAGCTCTCCTTGAGAATCTCAGCAGCCAATATTAGTAGCTCCACCATCTCCATGCCTGCAGAAGAGAGTGGGTCTACTTTCCCTGACTTTGATGTTGGCGAATCAGATGGATCGCACAGAGCTTCATATGTAATTGCATCTGATGAATCCCCAGACCAGCTTACTGGAAGAGTTACATTAAGAGCTGTCTTCATAAGGTTTGCTTCAGTTATAAGACTACTGAGAGCTTCAAAGGTACTCTCAAAGAATCAGCTGACTTGATATCATCATAAGCCTGATACGTTTGTTAGTATGAAAGTTAGTTATGTATCACAAATTACTTAATAAGCTAGCAATGCAAACCCAAAAAAAATCCTGCCAAATGGCTTCCTCGGTACCATACCATCCAAAAGTTAATGTTTGAATTAAATATGGATTGAGGTTGCCATCGAATAATTGTATGAGAAGGTGTGATCCTGCCCTGTGAAATGGTTAGAGCATTTTATAACAGATCAAAGTTTTTGTACTACCTTCAGAAGAATATTTAGTATAAACTAAGATTACACCCCAAACAGTATGGCAACACACATCAGATGAGTGTAGCTGGCGTAGCTTGGTCATAGTTACTAAAATATTGGGCATATCATCTGCAGCTAACTTGCATCTCCATATTGCAACTATCACACTAATATATTTGGTGCATGCATGTCATTAACTAGTAAATCAACTTAAATGGCTTAGAAAGAATGTTGCATTCGCATGAATGCATTATTCCTGAAGTGCATCAGTTTATCTCTGCATACAATCATCTGAGCAATTAACAGTTAACACACCTTTCATCTAGAGGGGAAAAAAATAATCACAGTAACTCATTGGGAACGCTAGACCAATGTACCCTTCAGTTTGAGAGGAACACATGTAGCTGTCTCCTAGTAGTGGCAATGACAGGCGATGGAGAAGCTTTGGAGACACACCAATAGCAGTTGCAGTGGTTGAGTCCATAAGACAAGATCGACTTCCTTTTGCCAACCAGTGTGCACGTCATGACAAATATTGCTTAGCATGAAGCTTGGGCAAAATAACTTCAAAAGTGAGCAAATGGTCTCTGTAGAGGAACAGGTGGGCTCTAAGCAAGGTAGGTTAAAGAGAGTGTTTGGTTTGAGAAACCACACCATAATATATGAGGTGGAGTCATAATTCATCCCATGAATTTTAGTGGAATAATTCCATCCTCATTCCTATACTTATTTTTAGCTTGTGAGAAATGAGATGGTGGATTGAGATCAACCCATTCTATTCTGTAAATCAAACACAGAAGTGAGGAGTGAATTTTGCAGTCACATTCCTCAAACCAAACACATACTAAGTTGAGGTGACAGTAAAATAGTGTTGGCCACTTGGCCGGCACAGGGGAGGCAGAAAGGTATAATGACCTATCTCTTCTAAGATTTGGGAGTAAGGACATCAACTCTTTTTTTCGGTACTTGAAAGTAGAGCAGACACTTTTGGGAACTTCACGACCTACCAATAGGATTTGACAGCAAACTACTCAAATGTATGGGGACCCCAAGTTTCACTAATGGAGGATAAAGTGCAGTGAGGGTGGTGCGAGGGTGTGTAGGTGGGTGGAGTGAGTGTATCTTAAAATCACCTAGCATGTGGAAACAATCAGTTCGGATTAGCCAAATGCAATTTCTCATTTCCAGTCCACCCCTTCACAGACCACAGTAAATAGAAGGATAGAATAATACCACTCCAACACGACACTCACCCTTCCAAAATCAGAAGCAGATAGGCCCATTGTACAGTGAGGTAACTAAGTTTTTAGATATCTAGCAAATATTATGAACAAATCATGCATTGCTTTCCAAAAAAAAAAAAAAAAAAATCTTCCCATGATAAGAAGCTGCATCTGTCAGTTCAAATAGCATACCTTCAAAAGTACAATATGCAGTCTATGCACTGAAGAAGTGAGACGCTCAACAGTAATGAATTATTTATTGATACCTATCTTTTGTATGTATTTCCGTGCAGAATGCTGACCAAAATGATTCCCTCAACAAGGCTAGAATTGAGCAACAGAAAGCTGATCAACTGGCGCTACAGCTTCTTGAGAAGCATAAGGTATGCACATCCTTCGTTTTTCATGTTGATACCATGAGTTTTCTTTTAGTTTTCATCCAACCAAACTTGATATTAGTTCCAAAACTCAAACAGAAAGAGAAGGAGGATGCTCTGAACAAAATCCTGCAGTTAGAAAGGCAGGTGGATGAAAAGCAAAAAAGCTGGAGCTAGATATTGAACAACTTAAAGGCAAACTGGAGGTGGTGAAACACATGGAAGGAGAGGGTGTTGATGTGAAGAAACGTTCTGCGGAGCTGACTGAAGAACTGAATGAAAAAATTGAAGAAATGGAAGGTCTGGAAGCTCTCAATCAAACTCTTGTTGTCAAAGAAAGGATGACCAATGATGAGATTCAAGATGCAAAGAAAGAGCTGATCATGGTAATAACATAGGCCAATCTATTTTCAGTCCAAAACATACCTTAGTTATATATTCTTCATAATTTTATGGTGTTTAGATCCATGCCTTGTATAGACGTAGGTTCCTTCGAATGAGTCTTCCTGTCATTTTGACTCTGCCTCAGAGACTTTGTGTGGATATTTTGCAGAGTTTGGCAGATTTATTAGGTCCTCGTAGCAACATTGGAATCAAGAGGATGGGTGAACTGGATGAGAAACCTTTTGTTCTATCTTGCAAGCAAAGGTATGGAGAAGATGCTGAATTGAAAGCTGCTGAACATGTCTCCTTGTGGCAAGAGCATTTGAAGGACCCTAATTGGCATCCTTTCAAGATAGTGACCACAGGCTCAACTGAAGAGGTATGTCCAATGAAAAGAATGCATATCTTTTATCTTCCTTCAAAATTTTCTGGCAATACCTAATAATGTCAATATTTCGCCTTACTGTCGTCATCTGATTGAATGTAGCTTATTAGCTGTTTAAACATCAGCAGTCACTCCAAGAGGACCCATTGCCTCGCAGCTGCCAACTTGGCAACACTAACCTGATGTGTTATATTTCAGCAAATCCTCAATGACAAGGCAACACTAACCTGATGTGTTATGTTTCAGCAAATCATCAATGAAAAGGATGAGAAGCTGGTGGGCTTGAAGGAACAGCTTGGCGAGGAGGTCTACAAGGCTGTGACTACTGCATTGCTGGAGATCAATGAGTACAATGCTAGCGGCAGCTATGTGGTTTCTGAACTCTGGAACAACAAAGAGAACCGAAAGGCCAGCATATCAGAAGCCATACAACATGTTCTGAAGCAATGGAAGGCACAGAAGCGCAGAAGATAAGATCCTGTGCCTCACTGCAACAAGTTAAGGTTTGTATTCTGGTCGCAATCTGCTAACACTTGATGAGATTATGTTTATCCTGTGTTCTTGTATGGGTTTTTGATCACTTGTTTTGTCAGTTTGCAGTTTGGGGTCAGCTGACTATGAGCATCATCAGCAAGTCCAGACACCACTGAAGATGATCTATTTGCAGCTGGCTGTGTTTTCTTTAGCAGGCGCATGCTTAATTAGTTTCATTTAGCACTTTTTTTTTGTTGGAAATCGAATAGGGGAGACCACCATCAGTTGGTACTGTTTTAAAATTATGGACCACTCTACATTTTCTGAAGAACTGTGAAAATGACCTGGTGATGCGCCATTTGACCCCTGCAACATACTGGCTATGGCTAAGCATTTTGCGCTTTTCGTTGATGAACTAAATCCGATTTTATCTCCATGCATAAAGCAACTTGTGATGAATAATGTGCTGATGTCTGATGATAGTGTAGTAGCTTGAACCTCTTGTTCCCAGGTTCCTCCACTAGACACCCCGGTGTCCCATACCGTTTTTTTAGATTGTGGAATAGAAACATCCCCAGCCTCCATAGTATACAGTATACCAGTCTTGTAATTCAGTGTGCATATTTTCATTTTCCTAGAAGTGCAGCACTAGTCTCGCAGACGGGATGTGACTTGTGAGCCTGTGGCGAACGTGAAATGTCCTGATATGCTCTGCTCCTGCTCTCGCGGTGTAGTATCTTCGGCCTGTTCGATTCTTAACAACATCGTCGGCAAGGCCATTTGTGCTCAGTTTATTCACGACTTGGTCCATGTCAGAGGACGTGAGCAATTACCGTTTCGACTGCGCATGTTAAGATAAGAGGAACTGTGCCTTGCAGTCCTGTAGTTTTCATTAATATAAAAGCCCATTAATTTGATTCTAGCTAGGCTAGCTAATAAGGTCTGATTGTATTGCAGATGCCAAGGTTCAGAATTGCCCACACAGCTAGTAATGCTGCAATGTTGCTGTGGAGCCAACTGTAGAGAGACAGCAGCCCAAGTTAGACCAAACAAGATACTTACTCCTAAGCTACCATGATAGTACTATGTAGTACACAGCAAGATAAATGTTGCTGTTGATTGCGCTGGTTTTGGCAGACTCTTCACTCTTGCATATGCATGGCAATCAGACAATGCAGTGGGAAGGAAAATTGGGTAGGGAGACCGTCACAGCACAACTGGGCACCGCCGGTAGAGTAGAGCAGTCAGTGCGCAGATAAGTTTGCAACCAAGAGTGTTTACGCCGGTGCTGAGGCACATGCCAAATTTAAGTTGAGAATTGCACACATCCGTCCCACTGAGTTTGCCACCGTGTGAATTCGCGCCATCTTATTCGATCTTCATCTTATTTAAATTTTTTTGATAAATATAATTTATTTTGTTACGATTTATTTTATCAATGAAGATCTTGAACATTGATTAATTTATTTTATGATTTACATAAATATTTTTGAGTAAGACGGATGGTCAAATATGAAATTCAAAAGTTAAAAACAACGAAGTTCATGGGACGAGGGAGTATGCTGCTGCACTGCAGATTGATTAAGACGACGTTTTCATGTTTGCGAAATAATGTACGCATTGGCATCATCCACAGCAAAGCACAGGAAAACCTGTGCCGTGCAACGCAGACACGCCGTCGAATCGACACCTCGCTCGATCGATCGCTACACCTCCCGGGCCCACGGCCACGGCCACGGCCCCGGCGTCGTCTGGGCCCACACCGGTTGCCCTCTTCTCTGCCATAAATCGGAAGGAAAGGAAAGGAAAGGACCGAGCAGAGCAGAAAACCCTCTTCACCGAGCAGAGCAGAAAACCCTCTTCTTCTTCCTCCTAGCAGCTAGGTTTTGGTGGAGTGGAGTGGTGTGGAGGGCCGGAGGCTATACACTGCTGGCTGCTGCGGCGTCCGTCTACCGATGGCGGCTCAGGATCACCAGCGGTACGTGTGCAATTCCGCACCAGTTCGTCTACCACCCTCGCTCGCTCTGTTACAATTCCGCAGTGGAGTAGCATTTCTTCCATCTGCAACATGCCTTCTTTCCCTTCGATTCCACTGCACCACAGTATTTCTCTACGGCACCGCGTACTGCTGTCCCTTCTTTTGTGTTTAATTGCTTTTGGATGCCAAAAGATTTCACCAAAAATGTTTGCTCCAAATTTTTTTTGCCAAAAGTTGGTGTTGATGCATTGTAAAATTTTTTGCCACAGGGAGGTTTTTTTTTTTTTCTTTTTTTTTGGCAAAATGAAAGCTTTTGGGCCTCAAGAGTTCCAAATGCTAAACTCTTTAGATTCAAAGTTTATTTATCATCATGGTAGTCAGATGCATTTGCCAAAATATAAAACAAAGTGCCCAAACCAAATATACACATGCACGCACACGGATCTGCCAAAATTAAACAGGCCTTTAATCAATCAATCTCTTCTTGCATCTGGCCATCATCCCCCTCTTTCTTTCAACCATATATACACATACACGCACACGGCTCTGCTAGTAGTCGATTTTTTTTCCCAACATTTTTTTTTTTGAGAAATTTCGCAACAACTAGTAGTCGATGCATCATCCTCATCCGTGGGAAATTACAGAGCAAGGCCGGATGAGACTATTTCCGACCCAACACGAAGCCCGCGCGCCGCGCACGTATACGGGCCTCGGCCCTCCAACCGCTACTTCCTTCCCGGCCCAGCCCACATGGTTCGGGCTCCTTTTGTTTCCCTTCGTCTCCGCCGCCGGCGGACGGGACGGCCTCCTTCGGTGGTGGTGTCCAGTGGCGTCGATGTCGGTTACCGTACGCGCGCTGGGGACCGGGGGCCGGTCGGGAACCCTTACACCTCGGCGTCGCTGCTTTTCTTTGACCACCAGCGCCAGTTGTTCGCGAAATTGCTTCATCTGGGCGTTGCCTCCCATGGACGACGAGGTACATTGTGGTTCGTGTGCCTGCCTTGCTGTTTGCTTAGCTTAGCGGTGGGTGGGTTTGTGTCTTTTGAGATTATTGGCCAGCTTATATTCCCTGATCGGGGGAAAAAAAAGCATAGACACGACTTCTTTCTTATTTGTGTTCTTGAACAAAACACCATACCAAAAAAAAAGTATGTATGGTGTTTTGTTCCCTAAGATTAGACATGTGTAGCCCCATTGTGTGTGAATGTCTAATATGACGTGAATGCAGCTCTGCGTGTTTACAATGCCTCTTCTGCTCTATGATTCTGTCAATTTCAGAAATTAATCGCACTCATGTAAAACGTTCACTGCATCATTGCTCGGTGATTCTGCCATCCATTTGTTCCTTTGTACAGGTCAGTCTTAGTTGCCACAGTTGATACTTTAGTACTAAATAACAGAGACAAAGGGTACTCACTATGTGCTTCTGATCAATCAACTAGTTTAGCTGTTGTTCCATTCATTTGTCCAAACAGTCATGTATATCATTGCTAAATGCTCACCTGAGGTTGCAGTCACTACTGAATAAAGAAGTAGCACTCGCTAAATAATGTTCTGACCTGGATATTTCTATCTCTTAGGTCTGCAATGGACTGCAGCTCTGAGTCAGTGCAAGATCAGGAAGTGTTTGTTTGGCCATGGATGGGCATCCTCACCAATGTTCCAGCCGAACAAACCCAGGGGGGTGGAAGCATACTGATGAAGCAGCTAGCTGATTTCAAACCCATGCAATGTACTGCTGTGGAGAATGCCAATGGGTACACTGGCTATGTCATTGTTCTTTTCGCCAAGGATTGGACTGGGTTCAAGAATGCCTTAGCATTCCATAACTACTTCAAGTCACAACACTTGGGTAAACTGGACTGGAAGGAGACAAAGCCGCCACATGTGAAGTATGTGTTTGGATGGCTGGCAAAAGAAGAGGATTACAAATCAGATGACCCAGTTGGTAGCTTCTTGTCATCAAATGGTGGCCTCAAGACAGTGTCTGAACTGGAACAAGAGATGTCCAGCAAGACTGACAATCTCATAGCTAATTTGACTCAATACATTACCAAATGTAATCAAATGAATCTCTCCCTAAAGAAAGTCTCGGAAGAAAGTGATTTGCTTCACAAACGCTATAATGAAGGTACACTCATTGAATTCTAGTTGTGAAATATTCTTCTGTCACCTGTTGGAGATTTATGGGTGTTATGCTCATTTATAGTGCCTAAAATGATTGTGCCTATTGTATTTTTATTTAACCTTTTCACAGAAATGAGGAATATGCAGACTGCTGCTCACGAACTTACACATGGAGTTATTCAGGAGACCGAAAAGCTGAGAAATGAGTTGGCTGAGAAAGAGAGGAACATTGAAAGGAGGTCCAGGGAACTAAATGATCAAGTTGCTCAAACTGACTTGAAAAGAAGAAAACTGGAGGAAGAGAGGAAAAAGGTATGGGTGCATCCCCATTGCTAGTTCTACTTATTATTGCCTATATCTTCTCTATTACTGTATCACATATCAGATAGTTTGTGGATTGTATTTATAGTCTCGCCAATAATGAATTACTTACCGATACCTGTCTTTCATACTTATCTCCCTGTAGAATGCTGACCAAAATGATTCTGAGGAGCTGACAGAAGAACTGATTGAAAAAATTAAAGATGCCGAAGCTCTCATTAATACTCTTGTTGTTAAAGAAAGGATGACCAATGATGAGATTCAAGATGCAAAAAAAGAGCTGATCACGGTAATATCATAGGACAGTATATTTTCTGAAACCTTAGTTCGGCATTCTTCAAAATTTAATTGTGTTTAGATCCATGCCTTCTTTAGATGTCGGTTCCTTCAAATAAGCCTTCCTATCCTTCTCCTCAGTGAGTTTATGTGGATATTTTGCAGGGTTTGTCAGATTTATTAGGTCCTCGTAGCCGTAGCAACATTAGAATCAAGAGGATGGGTGAACTGGATGAGAAACCCTTTGTTCTATTTTGCAAGCAAAGGTATGGGGAAGATGCTGAATGTAAAGCTGCTGAACTTATTTGCTTATGGCAAGAGCATGTGAAGGACCCTAATTGGGATCCTTTCAAGATAGTGACCACAGGCTCAACTACAGAGGTATGCCCAATAAAACAAATATACAGTCTTTTCTCTTCCTGCAAACTTTCTGGCAATACTTACCTCAAATTCACCGTGTTAGTCAATCACTCCAGGACACACTGCCTCAAAGCATGGCTAATTGTCAAGACTAACCTGATGTGTTTTGTTTCAGCAAATCATCAATGACGAGGATGAGAAGTTGGTGGGCTTGAAGGAACAGCTTGGCGAGGAGGTCTACAAGGCTGTGACTACCGCATTGCTGGAGATCAATGAGTACAATGCTAGCGGCAGATACTCGGTACCTGAACTCTGGAACAACAAAGAGAACCGCAAGGCCAGCATAGCGGAAACTATAAAGGACATCCTGAAGCAACTGAAGGCGGCACAGAAGCGTTGCCTTACTAGAACAAGTTAAGGTCTGTATTCTGGTCGCATTCTGCAAATACTTAGTGAGATTCGGTCCATTCTGTGTTCTTGTATGGGGTGCTGATCACTTGATTTATCATTTTGCAGTTGGGGGACAGCTGGCCATCATCATCACCAGCAGCTCCAGACGCTTCTGAAGATCTATCCATAGCCGTGTTTTTCCTTAGCGGGCGCATGTTGTGTTAGTTTCATTTAGCATTTCTTCCCTGTCCGAAATCAAGTATGGACCATCAGTTGGTACTGGTTTAAAAGTATGGACCTCTCTATTACATTTTCTGAATAACGGTGATAATGATTGTTGATGCGCCATTTGACTCCTGCGACTTTTGTAGGCAGTGTTTACTGCTAGCATTTGGTGCTTTTCTTTGACTTGAACTAAATATGTTTTTTCCCCTCTCCATGAAGCAACTTGTGTGATGAATGATGAACCGAGTCTGATTATGATGATGTAGCAGCTTAAACCTTCTCTTCCCATCCCAGGTCCCCCCACGCGGCCCCACTAGTATGGTCGTAGACTCCCAGTTCCCACACCATTATTTAGAAATGAAATAAAAACACATCCCATCATTCTCCATAGTATGCGTGTCTTGAAATTCATTGTGCATGTTTTCATTTTCCTCAAAGTTGAATACTACAGTAGTAACAAATTCCATTAAAGGTATAATACCATGCATCAACTAAATAATTTTGTACTTCATGAGTATTGTTTGCAGCACCAGAGCTAGAAACATTTATACTTAGAATAAGATATTGAAGAGGACCAGAGAAAAACTATATACTAATCTTTAAGAACAGCTAGCTATTTTGCGCTTAATGCCCGCATCCTTATGCCTGTGGCACCTTGCTGACTGCATGTAGAGTTTATAAGAAGTTGGAGTTTGTCGAGTTTGCTGCTGGAAATTAAGTTGATTGAACAGGATCCACAGAATGCTGGCAAGTAGTTATGCTGTGGGAAATAGGTGGGCCGATATCTAGAGTAAGGGGATGGATGAAGGATAATGCGGCGGTGAAAACACCTGGGTATAGCTGGATGAAGATAAAGGGTGTGAAACGTGAGTTGAGATCTAATGACAGATTGCATCCTTAGCTTGATCTAAATATTTGAATCATGAAAAGTTGGACTGCTTGGAGGAGCTGATGAAGGTGACGGGCTATGTTCCTGATCTTGATTTTGCACAGCATAATATGTCGAGAGTCTGAAGGCACAAATGCTGATGAGACACAATGAAAAGCTTGCCGTCGCTTTTGGTCTGATAAGCACTTTCCCTAGGATGACCTTAAGATCTTCAAGAACCACAGGATCTGTGGAGATTGTCACAATGCAGCCAAGATTAGGGCACGGGAAACGGGTACCTGCGACCCGAAACCCGATGGGTTTTTACCCCATTAGGGCACAGGCATGGGTCAATATTCATACTGTATGAGAGTAGAGAGGGATGCATATAATGTTGTCGATGTATTGCATTGAGGTCTCGGCCGGTATATATGAGAGTACAACACTTAGGGGGGTAAGGCAACACCCCGAATACATATGGCAGTTGAAAGGTCCCTTTGGTTTTTGGTAATTGAGTGTCAACATTAGGTGAACTAATATGTGTGATTGAGATAATACACAGGAGATTAGTTCACATGTGCTTGACGCAATGAAGGAGCTTTATTGCATATGAGACATGACATGGAGTCATGTGACCAAGGTGGTGAAGATCAAGACAAGGCATAACTTGATGGACTGTTGCAAGTGTGAAGGGCAAGTCGAGGGCGGTGAAGCGATGGACCGCGAGGCGGTGAAGAAGCAGGCAAGACTTGGCGCCGACGGACCGACTTAACGGTGAAGAGCAAGTGAGGTCAAGATCGATGGACCAATAGTGTCACGTGATGATATGAAGTGGATCATATCATTTGGTGATCGTGTTGGTGCATGTGTTGCATCGGCGCTTGGAGATGGAGCGGAATGGAAATGCGCAAGGCAAAGGTATAACCTATAGGGCATTTCATTTCGCCCGGTCATCAGGAGCTTAGAGAAGTTTATGACCGGATTTAGGATAGATGGCCGTACTATCAAGAGGGGGCAAACTTGTTTGCATATCGGTCATCTAGTGCCACTTGTGCGATCTAATTTTGCGATGTGTTAGGATCGAGTGGCGTGGTGAGATCAAGAGAAAATTCCTTTGAAAATGATTGTGAAAATGCTAACACACATGCACATGGTGATGTACACTTGGTGGTGTTGGCACATTTGCAAAGGAGAAGTTGTTTCGGTGTTTCTCGGACACTAGGACTGACTTTGGAGTGGAATACTGGTTTGATCCATTGAGCTTTGGATCAAGTAACCATGTTGGTTGTGTAGCCCTCTGAGTTAGCTTTCCATAGAGTCCAAGATCATCGAAAACGGAGTTCGGATGAAAGAGTTATGGACGTTTGATCGGGCGTTGGTCGGGCTGTCAACAGCGACGGACGCTGAGCCTAGCGTAGGACGCGTCCGGCGCGGAAGCGCCTGGCGCGTCCGGCGCTGTTTTGGGGCTGTTTTGTACAGCGCCTGGCGCGTCCGGCGCTGTACAAAATACGTCCGGCGGATCGGTTGGTTTACACCCTCTCTGGACCGCGTCCGGGGTTGCGCTGGCGGCGTCGGCGCGCGTACAAAAAGCGTCGTAACGGCTAGTTGCTCGGGGCTGCTTTGTACAGCGCCTGGCGCGTCCGGCGGTAGCGACTGGCGCGTCCGGCGCAGTGCAAAAAATGTCGTTTCGTCACCAACGGCTAGTTTCTCGGTTTGGGCTATATATACACCACATACCCAACTTGTTTGGTCTTTGAGCACACTTGGGCCTTGGTGGCTTGTGTTGTGGTGCTTGGAAGCCCTTCCACTCACTCTAACTTGATAGTGTTCATCCGATTGAGTGAGTGAGCGATTCTAGTGTGATTGCTTTGAGAGATTGCATCGTGTGGCACTAGGTGATCGTGTTGTAAGCCGGAGTGCTTGTTTTTCTTGGAGGTTGCCACCTCCTAGACGGCTTGGTGGCAAGAGACTTCGTGAAGCACGCAACGGAGATTGTGCGGTGCTCCGAAGGAGGATTTGTGAGAGGTTCGAGCTCACCTCGCGGGGATCGCAAAGAGCATCACTACTAGAGCGTGTCGGTGAGTACCTCCCTTGTGTGTGTGGTGTCTTGCGGTGCCTTGATAGGCTCACTTGAGAGTGGTGTCTTGCGGTGCCTTGCGGGCGTGCCTTGAGGGGCAAGTGATCGGAGAGTCACAACAGAAGAACCATCTAGGTGAAACACCGAAGGAACCACCCAAGGTGTTTGGTCGACACAACGAGGAGTAGGGGAAGTTGGCAAGCTTCCGATATCTCGACAAAAAATCACCGGTGTCAACTTGTCTACTCTTCTCGGTGGTTTGCATTCTCCAAATCACAAGCTTTGTATTTACATTCATATATATCTTGTGCTTATGCTTGTGGAATAGCTCTTGCAATTACTAGCTTGTGTAGCTTGTTAGTTGCTTTGCTTAGTTTGTGTAGCTAAGTAATTTGAGCCTTTGGGTTAGGCGTGTGTCGCCTTGTCCTTAGTGCACCTAGTGAGCTTAGGATTGGCTTTGTGCTTTTGCTCATTAGAATTGTGTAGGAGCTCACCATTGTTTGAAGTACTAGTGCATAGGTTTGTGTGACCTTGCAATAGAAACGGTTAGGAGCTCAAGCTAGGCTTATCACCTCATTTGCTTTGTGTAGGATCTTGTGTGAGGTGATTTAGAGTCATAGCTAGAGGGGTGAAGTCTTGGCTAAACGAATAGTTTCAATTCCGCATTATATTTGTTTAGCCGGGCGCAATTAGTTTTAAAAGGACTATTCACCCCCCTCTAGTCCCCATCTCGACCCTTCGCCGGTATATGATATGTATGTCTAAACTACCAAATATACTCTAATACTTCCCGCAGATCCAGTGGGAGCATCGCAGACGGTGAGGCGGAGAAGAAGCTGGCGAGGAGCCATCGGACTAACATCCCCGCGATCATAACGTCGGTGTGGTGCGGATCTTTGCGATCGGAGAGAAAATCGGGCGAGCAACCCATGAGGATGGTAGCCCTTTGTGCTGATGTCGAGGTAGCCGAGTTGGAGGGCGAGTAGCCATGGTCGAAGATGTCGTGCGTAGGATAGCCTTGGTCGACGAGAGCCGTCGAGGTTTAAAAAAGAGGTAGCCACACATGGAGCCGCGAGGAGCACGAGGAGGCACCATGATGGTGGCGTGTGAAGAAGACGCCAGGACGAAGATGGCGACACGTCGAGGCGGTCGTAGAAGGAGCGATGCCGAAGTCGATGCTGTCAGGCCATCGGGTGACACATGCCCAAGTTTGCCAGGCCCGAGAACGTATCGGGGACGATGGGCATGCACCGGTGTTGCCAATACCGGACATACAAGGGAGGATGCACAACCAGACGCCATCGCTTGGGGGAACCTGTAGAGAAGCCCTCCACAGCGGTCATAGGCGCTGAAGAATGGTGGGGTAGAGGATGCCGACACCTGATGTTGCTTGGAGCAGAGGTGATGGCGACACTGGTTTGACAAAGTAGACGCCGAGGACGAAGATGGCGACACGTCGGGCGGTCGTAGAAGGAGCGATGCCGAAGTTGATCTTTGTCGGGCCATCGGGTGACACATGCCCAAGTTTGCCAGGCCCGAGAACACATCGGGGACGATGGGCATGCACCGGTGTTGCCAATACCGGACATACAAGGGAGGTGCACAACCAGACGCCATCGCTTGGGGGAACTGTAGAAGCCCTCCCACACGGTCATAGGGCGGCGAAGAATGGTGGGGTAGAGGATGCCGACACGATGTTGCTTGGAGCAGAGGTGATGGCGACCACTAGTGACGGTTGTGCTAGAAAAAGCGAGGAGGTGATCCCGGATTTTCCAGCGCAAGGTCGAATGATCCAGCGGACACAACGGCGGTGCTCGGAGGAGACGGCGAAGAACTCGTATGGCTTGATGAAGACCCTACGCGTAGGACGCATAGCGACGCGTAGTCGAGGACAAGGTCATGGACATGGTCGGCGGTAGTGAGGACGCTACGGTGGAGAAGACCATAGGTGGCGCCAGTAATGCCCAAAGACGTGAAGCAGCGGCAACCCTCCATACTTGGTGAAGGGGCGGTCACGAGGAAGACAAACGTCGGGTGGATCACACACATCGGCTGATCGGACCCGAAAGCGGCGTGAGGCGAGATGACAAAGAGAGAAGTCAATGGAGGCGTCCCCGATCGATGGAGGTGAAGATGAGCCAACGAAGGACGGCGCGTGCGGAAGAGGCGACAACGTAGGAAACAACGCAAACAAGCGCCCTCAGGTGCCGACCATCTCGCTAGGTTGCACGGTCATAGAGGAGGAAGAAGCCGGTGAAGTCGATGTCGAAGTCATGGTGCGTGGTCGACGGACAGTGGGCGAGAAAATCCCGATCAATGATCGGGCAAAAGGAAAATAGGGCAGCTGCTTCTCGTGTGTATCTCCGGGTGCATGTAGTAGGGGTTACCTCACCCTTATCCTCTTTCCTATCTGCCCGCAGCCCACCATGGTCAAGGACCAGAGAGCAGAACGAGAGGAAGAAGGAATCAGAGGGTAGAGCCTGCCAGTGGTGGTGGAGGAGTAGGGCGGATCCTACAGGGACGCCGGAGGTGCCGAGGTGGTGATCCCCGCCAGAGGCGGTGACGGAACTCACCGGGGTAGGCGCCTCCTGCTAGGAGCGGCGGCGGATCTCGCTAGGGCTGGCGGCACTGGTCCTGATCGCCTGGGCGGATCCTGCCTCGACGGATCTTGTTGGGCTCCCACATGGAGTGGCGAAGAATCCCGCTAGGGCTCCATCAGGGCGATGTGGGGACCCGCTCGTTGGAGAGGACGCGGTGGGCGAAGGTGGGGTGGGGTGGAGGCGCCGCCAAGAATCGCCCGACGACACGGAAAGCACACCATGCGAAGATCCCACGCCACCACAACATCACAAGGAAGATCACGGGGAGGCCGCGATCGCCACCACGACGGCCCGCGGATGGAGTTGTCGACGACAACTCCAAGGCTGATGACGAGGTACTTCCGATCTGCTGCTGCTTGACAAAAATAAAACAACGATGGACTCAGATCGACCCACCGCATAGGGGCACACCGCCCCGTCGCAGGTCATGGCCGACCTCCTCGACGACAGCTAGGTCATCGGGGGCGGGGCTGGAAGCGCGCCATTGGGGACGAATGGTGACATAGAGAAGAAGTGAGGGGCGCCCGACGACGAAGGATTAGGGTTTATGGCCTAGGATCTAAACTTAGGCGATACCATGTAGGAGAGTAGAGAGGGATGCGTATACTATTGTGGATGTATTGTATTGAGGTCTCGACTGGTATATATGACAGTACAAGACTTGGGGGGTAAGACAATCCCCCTAGATACATATGGTAAGATATGATACGAATATCTTAACTATCAAATATACTCTAATACATACCCATGCGTTTGTTAATGGAACAAAGTCATACCCAAACCCATGGGTTTATTAATGGAAACAAAGTCATACCTATCGGGTTTGCAGGTACGGGTACGTTCCTAGTGTACCCATATATAAACCCATGGGTTTAATTTACCCGGCTTTAACTTGTAGCTTGTGTAATATGGCCCATGTATAGTCATTTAGCCCTGCCTAATATCAACCTTTGGAACGTGTACGGACGACCTTCTTCTAGTGGTCTTAGAACAAATTGATAAACAACCCGCCCACTCTAGCCCACGGTGTGAGCAAGCAGGTTGCTTTGCTAAAAAAAAAAAAAAAAAAAAAAAAAAAAAAAAAAAAGTTAGGTTAGGTTGCGTTGCGATAGCCCCTGAGTTCCCTTCCGTTTTATATCCCGGGCGCGACACATTATACTTGATTTATTCCGGGATTTTCATTTGCGTATTAAGTGGTAGGCGACGTCCCCGTCGACAACGAGGCGCCTGTGGTGACTTCGTGAATTTCAAGATTACCGGCTCAGTCCTTCGAAGGTGCTCATAGGGATAGGGTTTGCGTACGTGTGTTCATAGGGGTGAGTGTGCGTGTGTATTGAGTGTCTACGTTGTACTATGTAATTAAAAAAAAAAACTAGAGGCAGGTTGCGGTGCAATAACACCACCTCGTTCCTATCTAGAGGACAAAAGTTGTTGCACTTATAAAATAATAGTGAAGGCTGGTATTGGTTTGACAGCTAATGCAGTTGAGGGGAACCCTTTGGCGACGACAATGGGTACCCGTGACCTGAGCGGGCATGGGTTTCGGTCTATATATTTGAACCCGTGACAGGTAATGGGTTTTTAACGGGCACAATTTCTAGTCATGGGCATGGGTTTGGGATGGTAAAACCACCGTTGCCATCTGGATGCTCCATGATTGTGACATGGACAGTTAATGTGGGACCTTTTTTTTTCATCAGTCCACTGTTGTGGAGGGACTTAGCCGATGACACAAGTGTGAAACTAGGGAAAACAATTGTTATTATTTTCACAGTTCATATAAACTATTGTACATTAGAGTAAAAAATGAATAAACAAACGAATTACAAGTGTCCATTAATTAATTCTTTTTTAAGGCAAAAACTATGGGGGAGGTTTCCACAGCACTTCATTTTATATTTATATTAAACGAAAGGTAAAAGAAACTTACAACCTGGATTTAACTATAAGCATCGAGCCAAAAACAAAAACCTGGCCTAAGATGAGGTTTGAAACGCAGGGACTGGAGAAGACATTGATTTTTGAAATTTCTAAACCAAATGCCTATGTGGACCTGGCCATTGTTAAAAATTCAATAATTAATTTGTGGTATGCCGGAAACGGCGTGACCCCGTGGTGAGCAGCTAGCGACACACCGGCCGGTCAAAAACCAAAGCACAGCTCGCTCTCGACCGATCGATCGCTTCTCTGCATGCTGCAACGGCGGCCGACTGATATCATGCACGCCCGCCCTCGGCTCTCCCACAGCATCCCCGGCCCACGTAGCGCGGGAAGTCAGGAGTTGGAAATGGAAAGCGTCCCGGCTTATCGTCTGCCGTTTCCTCTCTCTGCCACACTGCCAGGCTATAAAACGGAAGGGAACTGAGGGCCGAGCAGAAGGAAGCACGGAACTAAAACCCTTCTCTTCTTCTTCCCCGGCGCCGGCACCGGCATGGAGCGAGGAGAATTGGAAGGAGTTGGAGAAGGTTTGGTGGAGGCGGCTGTCCACCGATGGCCATGGCTCATGATCACCATTGGTACCTGCGATCTGATTAATTCCACATGCAACACTTGTTTTATCTACCTCTAGTATTTAACTAATACTACGTGGTGTTTGAATTTTCTTGGATCTCCAGCGTGCTGTTCTCGCATTCCTTTTAGTCTCTTCTTGCATCTCCACATCATCTTCCTTTCAACCATACACATACACAAATACACTGCTACACATAAACTTTTTTTTTTTTTGGGGGGGGAAGATCCGTGGGAAAGAACAAGCAAGGCCCAACCGCGAATGCACGTACACGGGCCTCAGCTCTCGAACCACTACTTCCTTCCCGGCCCAGTCCACAAATTTCGGTCTCTCCCTTTTGCTCTCATTCCCACTCGTCTCCGCCGCCGCCGCCGGCCGGGTCCGACGACCTCGCACGGTCGCTTTCGTCTTGGGGGTAGTGGTGGCCGATCCGTCGGACCCCACCCATGTCTAGTCCCGTGGCTTCGATGTCGGTTCCGTGCGCCCACTGGTGGGCCGGGAGCCGGGAACCCCTACTACCCCTCGGCGTTGCTGCTTTGGTTCGACCACCAGCGCAACTTGTTCGCCAGATTGCCTCGTCAGGGCGCTGGCTCACCTCTCCAATGTCCACCTTATAATTCGCAATTGACACGCCTTAATTCTCTCTTATTTACTTGTGTTGTTGTTGTTGTTACAGCCAGTCAATAGATGCTACTATCAGCAAACATCATGAATACATGCTTGCTCAAAGATTAGATATGCCTAGTCCCATGTCTTGTGAATGTCTAATATGATGCGACTGCAGGTCTGCGTGTTTAGGTTGCCTCTTCTCCTGTTTCCATCGTCCACCAAGAAATCGTATTAATGCATGCATACACTACCTGTGCTGTTGGTCAGCATACATATATTCGGTTGGCATGTTTGTTGTTGTTTATGTGCTAGCATCACTGCTAGTAATTCTGAATCTTCAATTTGACATGTTAATCACTGCTGTAGTAATGCTGAATCATCAATTTCACATTTACTCACTACTAGTAATTCTGAATCATCAATTTGAGATATTACTCACTGCTAGTACTGCTGAATCATCAATTTGAGATATTATTATTCACGATCATGAAAAATGTTTATTGTAACATTGTTCTGTGATTCTGTCTCTTAAGCGTTCCTTTGATGTGTCTGGACACACATAGTACTAAATAGAGACCTCACCAGACCTCATGTTTACTTTGGTGCGTGTCTCAACATTATATCAAACCAGTCTTAGTTGCAGTACTTGGGCTTCAGTGCTAAAGAACAGAGAAATGGTACTTTTTATAAGTGCTTAATGCTAATGTTCATGCTTCTGACAAATGACTCCAGTTTTACTGCTATTCCATTTATGCGTCCAAACAGTATCATTGCTAAATGCTCACTATGGATATAGGTTACTGTCACTACTGAATAATAAATAAGTAGCATACTTGAATTAACAATGTTCTGACCTGGATAATTTCTCAATCTCTTAGGTCTGCAATGGACTGCAGCTCTGAGTCAGAGGAAGTGTTTGTTTGGCCATGGATGGGCATCCTTACAAATGTTCGGCTGAACAAACCCAGGGGGTGGAGCCATACTGATGAAGCAGCTAGCTGAGTTCAAACCTGTGCAATGTACTGCTGTGGACGGTGCCAATGGGTATACTGGCTACGTCATTGTTCTTTTCACCAAGAATTGGATTGGGTTCAAGAATGCCTTAGGATTCCATAACTGTTTTGAGTCACAGCGCTTGGGTAAACTGGACTGGAAGGAGACGAAGCAACTAGTGTTTGGATGGCTGGCAAAAAGAGGACGATTATAAATCAGATGACCCAGTTGGTAGGTTCTTGTCAGCAAATGGTGGCCTCAAGACAGTGTCTGAACTGGAACAAGAGATGTCCAGCAAGACCTACAATCTCATAGCTAATTTGACTCAATACATTACCACTCAAAGCAAGTATCTGCAAGATCTAGAGCGCAAGTGTACTCAAATGAATCTCTCCCTTCAGAATGTCAAGGAAGAAGGTGATTTACCGCACAACCGTTATTATGAAGGTACACTCATTAAATTCTAGTTGTGAAATATTCTCTTGCCAGAGCTTTATGGATGTTATGCTCATTTATATATATTGCCTATAAAATGATTGTGCCTATTGTATTTTATCCTTTTCACAGAAATGAGGAATATGCAGTCTGCTGCTCGCGAACATACACAAAGAGTTATTCAGGAGACTGAAAAGCTGAGAAACCAGTTGGCTGAGAAAGACAGTAATATTGGAAGGTGGTCCAGGGAACTAAATGAACCAGTTGCTAAAACTTACATGAAAAGAAGAAAAATTGGAGGAAGAGGGGAAAAATGTATGGGTTCCCATTGCTATTAGTTCTACTTTTTATTGTCCATATCTTATCTATTATTGTATCACATATCAGATAGTTTGTGGATTCTATTCATAGTCTCGCAAATAATGAATTATTTATCGACACCTGTCTTTTTGTACTTATTTCCCTATAGAATGCTGACCAAAAAGATTCCCAACAACAGAAAGCTAATGAACAGGCACTACAGCTTCTTGAGGAACATAAGGTACGCACATCCTTTTTCTTGTTGATACCGTTGAATTTTCTTTTAGTTTCCATGCATCAAACTTAATTTGCGTTCCAAACTCAAACAGAAAGAGAAGGAAATCGCTTTGAATCGAATCCTGCAGTTAGAAAGGCAGGCGGATGAAAAGCAAAAGCTGGAGCCAGATATTGAACAACTTAAAGGAATAGTGGAGGTGGTGAAACACATCGAAGGAGAGGGTGTCGATGTGAAGAAATGTTCTGACAAGATAGCAGTACTTAATGATACGATTGACATAGTCGAAGGTCTGGAAGCTCTCAATCAAAATCTTGTTGCTCAAGAAAGGACGCTCAGTGATAATATTCAACAGATAAAGAAAAAGCTGATCACGGTAGGTATCATATGCCAGTATATTTTCAGAAAATCTACAGAGACATGTGCATTCTTCCAAATTAATCGTATTTATATTCATACCTTCTTTAGATGTTTATTCCTTAAGATTAAGCCCTTATGTACATTTGACTCTGCCTGAGAGATTGTGTGGATATTTTGCAGGGTTTGACAGTTTTTATAGGTCCTCATAGCCGTAGCAACATAGGAATCAAGAAGATGGGTGAACTGGATCAGAAGCCCTTTGTTCTATTTTGCAAGGAAAGGTATGGAGAATATACTGAATTTAAAGCTGCTGAACTTGTTTGCTTGTGGCAAGAGCATGTGAAGGACCCTAATTGGCATCCTTTCAAGACAATGAGCACAGGCTCAATTACAGAGGTATGCCCAATGAAACAAATATACGTCTTTTCTTTTCCTGCAAACTTTTCACTATGTTACTCAGTCACTCCAGGACGAATTGCCTCAGAGCATGGCTAATTGTGAACACTAACCTGATGTGTTGTGTTTCAGCAAATCCTCAATGACGAGGATGAGAAATTGGTGGGCTTGAAGGAACAGCTTGGTGAGGAGGCCTACAAGGCCGTGACTACCGCATTGTTGGAGATGAATGAGTACAATGCTAGTGGCCGCTATCCAGTGTCTGAACTCTGGAACAACAAAGAGAACCGCAAGGCCAGCATAACGGAAGCCATACAGGACATCTTGAAGCAATTGAAGGCACAGAAGCTTCGTCTCACTGGAACAAGTTAAGGTTTGGTCATCTCACTGGAAACAAGTTAAGGTTTGTATTCTGGTCGCATTCTACAAATACTTAGTGAGACTAGGTCCATTCTGTGTTCTTGTATGAGGGCTGATAACTTGATTTATCATTTTCCAGTTGGGGGGTCAGCTGACTATCAGCATCACCAGCAACACTCCAGAAGCTACGGAAGATGATCTATCCATGGCTTTTTCCCTCAACGGGCGCATGCTTCATTTTATTTTGAATCTTCGCATGTTTCATTAATTTCACTGAGCACTTCTCTTTTTGTCGGAAATCAAGTATGGACCATCAGTGGTTTTAAACTCTATGATCCTCAACATTTTCTGAATAACGGTGAAATCAACTGATGATATGTTTGGTGCACTAAATTTGTTTGTTTTTCTGCTGGAAGCAGTTTGTGTGATGAATGATTAAATGATGTCTGATGATGTCGCAGCTTAAACCTCATGTTCCAATGTCCCCACTTGTCTTGTAATTCAGTGTGCACGGTAGTCTTGTAGTTCAGTGTGCATGTTTTCATTTTCATAGAAGTTGAGTACTACAGTTATAACAAAATTCATTAAAACATAAAATACCATACGTCCACACAAATATTTTGGAATTGTTGTTCTACGCAACGTGGGCAGTACCTTTGCTCGCACGACCGACAAAGCGCTAGGGTGATTACTAAAAAAACAAAACAAAGCGCTAGCTAGGGTCCCAGCTCGCCCGCAACACATATCTTCACATGTCGTTGACATAGTGGATCATCAGGGCACCCTGCAGAGCACTGACACAAACCACTTATCTAAGAGAGACATTCTCAATTCTTCAGAGTGTCGCGCTCAAGCGCTAAGGGCACGGTCAACGCTGGCTACGGTAGCGTGCTATGGTAGCGTGCTGCCCCATTCAAATCTGTTTGTCCACCAATGCAAGGCATACATCAGGGCAGCACGGTCCCCATCGCGAGTAGCATCACGAGCAACACAGCCGACCTGTACTAGTTTAGCTTTTCCCAGAGTTTAACAGCTTTTTATGTACTCTCCATGCCAACTTTTTCTCTGACCAAGCCATCGCCTCTTGCAGAAGAGAATCTGACACACTGCAAAGCTAACATACGTGATGATTTGGACATTTGGTGCTTAGGTGGAAGTTAGGGTAGCACGCCACCTTGGAGCGTTGGCCATGGCCTAATAAATCCAGAAAAGAGTGCTTGGGTCTATGAAACTTCTGTTCATAGGCCATGGTCACTCGTTGCCTTGCAGTATATGATCCGCCCTCAATGGTCCTTTCAGTATTGGGTTACTAAGTAATCTGGCACTTTTGATGCCCACCACATCATATGTTTAACGGCGGTGTTGGACTTTTGCTTCACCAACGGCAAATGGTATGCGGCGCAGCGGTGATGCCAAAACAATCAATGGCGCTTATATCTGACAACCGCATAATTGCGTCTGGTTTTCACAATAATTAGTATTTCAGTTGGGCCCTTAATAGCTGACTGAACACACATCATATAGTTATAATCATTGCATCCATATATACATCAATCGTCATGTCCATAAACAAGAGTACCTTTTACAACAACAT
The DNA here is from genome assembly GCA_015847255.1 of Hyparrhenia diplandra. NCBI lineage: Eukaryota > Viridiplantae > Streptophyta > Magnoliopsida > Poales > Poaceae > Hyparrhenia > Hyparrhenia diplandra. Next base: position 52,117 of record JADLZK010002798.1, read on the forward strand.
TGGATGCTAACCAACAACTGTGTATCCTGCACCCGGACTTCCCGCCACTTCACCTTTGTATCCTGCCATTTCACCTGTGGCGACGTTTAACTCTAGAATGGGTCTGGGCCTGCCCTTGGGGTGGGCAGCCAGTGTCCTGGGCCTTAAGTATACATACTTGGGCTTCTATAGGCTATGCCACCAATGCACACGCACGCACGCAGGTGCTTTCTGAAACTCGGAAGACGAAGCGAAACCTATTAAGCCAAACAATGGTGAAACTACAATTGTAGGTTATTAAATTAAATTGTCATCATATATACACCATTGTATACATGTACGTATAGTAATAAAGACCAATACACCAACAAAAACAAGTGACCGAGACATCCTCTAGTTTGTGGTAGCTCTGCTCTGAACTAACGAAAGCTTATGCCAGAAACGGCGCATGGACACACGAGAAACCAAACCTGTGTCGTGCAACGTAGAAACCCAGTGGAATCGACGAGCCCGGCCGGCCGGTCAAAACCAAAAAACCACGCTAGCTCGCTCGATCGTTTCTCTGCATGCTGAAACGCCTCCCGAGCCCACGGCCACCTCTCCCTCCATAGCCGCGGGAATTCATGACTAGGAGTCGAGGAGTTTTATGTCGAAGAGACTGCCAGGCGTCGTCTACCCTTCCTCCTCACTGTGCCAGGTCTATAAAACGGAAGGAGAGAATCAAATTCAGAAGAGATGTTGGTGGAGTGGAGCACTGCTGCGGTGTCCACGATGGCGGCTCAAGAGCACCAGTGGTACGTACGTGCAATTGCGCACTAGTTCGTCTACCACCTCTACCGTATCGTCATGTTTGCTTTTCGTGTTCCTTCTATTATAATTCCGCAGCTTTTCTTCCAGCGTGGCTTTTTTTTTTTTTTCCTTCGATTCGATCTGTAGTACAGTATTTCTCTACGGCACGGCGTACTATTTCTGCTGCATATTCTTGCGTTCTTTTGTGTTGAATTGCTTTTTGGATGCCAAAAGATTTGTTAGTTTTGCCAAAAGTTTGGCAAAAAGAGAATTAAAAAAAGCCCCTAATCAATCTATCTCTTCTTGCATCTCGATATTATCCCCTTCATACACATACACTATGTCCGTGGGAAAGAACAAAGCATGGCCCGATAAGACTATGTCCGACCCAACACGAAGCCCACCCGCTCAAGTATATATACGGGCCTCGGCCCTCCAACCGCTACTTCCTTCCCGGCCCAGCCCACATGGTTCGGGCTCCTTTTTGTTTCCCTTCGTCTCCGCCGCCGGCCGCTGGCCGCCTTCGGTGGTGGTGGCTGCACCCACCCACCCATGTCACGTCCAGTGGCGTCGATGTCGGTTACCGTACGCACGTTGGCGCCGGCCGGGAACCCCCTACACCTCGGCGTCGCTGCTTTTCTTTGACCACCAGCGCCAGTTGTTCGCGAAATTGCCTCACCTGGGGGCTGCCTCCCATCGACGACGAGGTACATTGTGGTTCGTGTGCCTGGCTTGCTGTGTGCTTAGCAAAACAAGAATGCATAGACACAACTTCTTTCTTACATATTTGTGTTCTTGTTGCTACAATAATACAGTATATATGCTGTTAGCAAACATCATACATACTACAGGAACTGAATTGGGTGGGGGAGGTCCTCACGGTGAGGACCTCCTCCTAAATCCTAAACTCTACACACTAAATTGAACTATAGGCAAACCATTGGCCCGATGCGCGCTGCCCCCACGCTGGCGTTTCGGGAAACCCCTAGCCGCCGCACACCCCCCCGCCCCTCCCTCCTCCCCCCCGCCGCCCGGCCGGGCGGGCCGGCCGGCCGCCGTGCGGCCCGCCGGGATGGTGGCGGCGGGGGCACTTTCCTTCTCCATGGTGGTGGCGCGGGTGCCGTGGCGCGCGGAGGGCGCCTCCCGCAGTCGCGTGGCGTGGGGCTCGGCGAGGCGGCGCGCCTCTCGACCGCGGGCGGGCGCCGGCTGTGGCGGCGGCGGGAGCGGCCTGTGGTGGTGGCGGCGGCGGCTCCCTTCTCCCTCCGTCGCCCCCTTCTTCTCCCTCGCGGTGGGCGCCGCCGGGACCGCCAGGCTCCTCCGGAGTTTGGGCTGCCGGATCGACGGCCCCGGGGGGTCCGATCCAGGTGCCCCCGTGGTTGGGGATGGCCCCGTGACGCCGGCCATGGTGGGGGCCGCCGCGAGGCGAGGGAGCCGGTCTTCTCGGGTCTCCGAGGGGGCAGCACCCATGGCATGCGGGCGTGGTGGGCGGACGTTGGCCGACGGTGGTGGCCACATTGGCGGCAGCGCCGGCCGGCGACGAGGGCCTTCGGGGGCTTCGGCGTGTGGGCGGGCGGCACGCGCGGCAAGATGAGGCTCGGTTCCTGGGCCTCACCGGAGGGGTGGCGGTCGATGCGGCCGCGTCGCCGCGATGCGGCCGGCGGCGTCGATGGCCGGATGCGGTCCTGTGGAACGCCGGAGCGACGACGACGACGACGACGACATCAACAATGCCCCGGGTCTTGGCCGGACGTTGTACTGGGGGAGTTCTTGGGCGAAAGCCTTGCGACGGCGGCGCGCGTGGGCGTCGCTTCCCCGTTGAGGGCGTTGTGCTCACCCGGTCCTTTTGGGCGAAAGCCCCGTCCATCTTGGACGAGCGGCGGTGGCGTTCCCAACGTCATCCCCTTCCTGAAGGCGTCGCTTTTTCGTCCTGGCCATGGCGCGTCTTCGGTTTGGCGCTCTTCTTCTTCGGCGTCCGGTGTGCGTGTGGAGGGGAGTTCGTGGCGTGAAGTCGGAGCTGCTGCGTTTAGGGGGACGTGGCTCGGCAACGATGACACAAGGCGTACCCCCCTCTCTGTCGACTGGTCTGCTTCGGACGTCGGGCAAGAACCGGTGATGGGCTGAGGTTCAGGATTGGAAGTCGGAGCTGCTCTACTTCTGAGCTGGGCAACGATGACTGTTACCGCCTTGGCAAGAACCGGGAGGAGCCGGGTTCAGGATTGAAGTCGGAGCTGCTCTTCTTCCGAGCCGGGCAACGATGACCCGCTCTAGCCTTCGCCGGTTTGTGCGCTTGTTTTTTGTCCGGTTTGTCCGGGTCTGCCATGGAAAGTCGGAGCTGCGGGTTGCTTTGCAATCATGCTTGGCAACGATGACCCATGGCGGTTGTGTGCTCTTCCGCGTCATGTGGGTGGGTTGGCCCTTCGGTGCGCGCTTACGCTGTTTGGCTACCCTTCTTGTAAATACTTTTCTATCGTCTTAATTGAGCGGCAGAGCTCCCGCCTTTAAAAAAAAAAAAAAATTAATCCTTCAACCCTAATCTCTATATTATGAGTTGAACCCTAATCTCTATTTTAAATTTTGTACACTAATCTATATATTAAACCCCTAAACCCTAAACTCTACACACTAAATTGAACCATAATCTCTATATTAAGCCTCTAAACCCTAGTCTCTATTTTAAATCTTTTACTCTAGTCTCTATATTAAACCCTAAACTCTAATCTCTATATTTCCTAATCTTTATATTAAAATTTATACCCTAATCTCTCTATTTAGAGTAAAATGGGGGACCTCCCCCACCCAATTTAAATTGAACTATAATCTCTATATTAATCCTTCAACCCTAATCTCTATATTATGAGTTGAACCCTAATCTCTATTTTAAATTTTGTACACTAATCTATATATTAAACCCCTAAACCCTAAACTCTATACACTAAATTGAACCATAATCTCTATATTAAGCCTCTAAACCCTAATCTCTATTTTAAATCTTTTACTCTAATCTCTATATTAAACCCTAAACTCTAATCTCTATATTTCCTAATCTTTATATTAAAATTTATACCCTAATCTCTCTATTTAGAGTAAAATGGGGGAGGTCCTCACGGTGAGGACCTCCCCACCCAATTTATTCCCATACATACATACTTCGTCAGATTAGATATGTGTAGTCCCATGACGTGTGAATGCTAATATAACGCGAATTCAGCTCTTCATGTTTATTTAGGCCTTGTTTAGATGGCTAAAGTTCCTAACTTTTTTCCCACTTTCTCTCCATCACATCACATTAAATACACCAAAAGACATATATTTGGAGTATAAAATGTAGGTTAAAAAAATAACTAATTACACAGTTTAGATGTACATTGCGAGACGATTTTTTTGAGCCTAGTTACTCTATGGTGGGATAATATTTACCACTAACAAACGAAACGTGCTACAGTGTACGATGTGACATACGGAGCAAAAATTTTAGCCATCTAAACAGGGCCTTACAATGCCTCTTCTGCTCTGATATTCTGTCAGTCATGAAAAATGTTCACTGCATCATTGCTCCGTGATTCTGTCATCCATTTGTTCCTTTGTACCGGTCAGTCTTAGTTGCCACAGTTGATACTTTAGTACTAAACAACAGAGACAAAGGGTACACGCTATGTGCTTTCTGATCAATGATCCAGTTTTGCTGCTGTTCCATTCATTTGTCCAAACAGTCATGCATATCATTGCTAAATGCTCACCGAGGTTGCAATCACTACTGAATAAACAAGTAGCACTCGCTATGAATTAATAATGTTCTGACCTTCATATTTCTACCTCTTAGGTCTGCAATGGACTGCAGTTCTGAGTCAGTGCAAGATGAGGAAGTGTTTGTTTGGCCCTGGATGGGCATCCTCACCAATGTTCCGGCCGAACAAACCCAGGGTGATGGAAGCATACTGATGAAGCAGTTAGCTGATTTCAAACCCGTGAAATATACTGCTGTGGATGATGCCAATGGGTACACTGGCTACATTATTGTTCTTTTCACCAAGGATTGACTGGGTTCAAGAATGCCTTAGCATTCCATAACTATTTCGAGTCACAGTGCTTGGGTAAAGTAGTCTGGAAGGAGACAAAGCAACTAGTAAAGCACGTGTTTGGATGGCTGGCAAAAGAAGAGGACTATAAATCAGATGACCCAGTTGGTAGGTTCTTGTCAGCAAATGGTGGCCTCAAGACAGTGTCTGAACTGGAACAAGAGATATCCAGCGAGACTGACAATCTCATTGCTAATTTGACTCAACACATTACCACTCAAAGCAACTATCTGCAAGATCTAGAGTACAAGTGTAGTCAAATGAATCTCTCCCTTCAGAAAGTCAAGGAAGAAAGTGATTTGCTGCACAAACGTTATAATGAAGGTACACTCATTGAATTCTAGTTGTGAAATATTCTCCTGCCAGAACTTTATAGATGCTATGCTCATTTGTATTGTCTAAAATGATTGTGCCCATTGTATTTTTATTTATCCTTTTGTCAGAAACAAGGAATATACAGTCTGCTGTTCGTGAACATACTCAGAGAGTTATTCAGGAGACTGAAAAGCTGAGAAATCAGTTGGCTGAGAAAGAGAGTAATATCGGAAGGAGGTCCAGGGAACTAACTGAACAAGTTGCTCAAACTGACATGAAAAGAAGAAAACTGGAGGAAGAAAAGAAAAAGGTATGAGTGCATCCCCGTTGCTATTATTTCTACTTTTATTGTCCATATCTTCTCTATTACTGTATCACATATTAGATAGTTTGTGGATTGTATTCATAGTCTCGCCTATAATGAATTATTTACTGAGACGTTTTGTGCTTATTTCCGTACAGAATGCTTACCAAAATGATTACCTCAACATGGCTACAAATGAACAAAAAAGCTAATGAATGGGTGCTACAGCTTGTTGAGAAACATAAGGTACGCACGTCCTTTTACTTGTTGATACCATAGAGTTTTCCTTTAGTTTTCATGCACCCTAACTTGGTTTGGGTTCCAAAACAGAAAGAGAAGGAGGCCGCTCTGCATAAAATCCTACAGTTAGAAAGGCAGGTGGATGAAAAGCAAAAGCTGGAGCTAGATATTGAACAACTTAAAGGCAAACTGGAGGTGGTGAAACACATGGAAGGAGAGGGTGTTGATGTGAATAAACGTTCTGCAGAGCTCACTGCAGAACTGAATGAAAGAATTGAAGAAATGAATAATCTGGAAGCTCTCAATAAAACTCTTGTTGTTAAAGAAATGATGCTCAGTGATGAGATTCAACATGCAAAGAAAGAGCTGATCACGGTAGTATCATATGCCAGTATATTTTCAGAAAATCTGCATAGCATGGCTTATTTAGATATCAATTCTTCCAAATATAATACTAGTATTTAGATTCATGCCTTCTTTAGATGTTTATTCCTTAGGATTAAGCCTTTATGTCCTTTTGACTCTACCTGAGAGAGATTGTGTGGATATATTGCAGGGTTTGGCAGATAGTTCCTTGTAGTCGTAGCAACATTAGAATCAAGAGGATGGGTGAACTGGATGAGACACCCATTGAAATATCTTGCAAGCAAAGGTATGGAGAAGATGCTGAACGTAAAGCTTTTAAACTTTTTGCTTATGGCAAGAGCGTGTGAAGGACCCTAGTTGGCATCCTTTCAAGATAGTGACCACAGGCTCAACTACAGAGGTATGCCCAATGAAACAAATATACGTCTTATATCTTCCTCTGGCAATACTTACCTCAAATTGACTGTGTTTATCAGTCACTACAGGACACGTTGCCTTGCAGCATGGCAAATTATCAACACTAACCTGATGTGTTTGGTTTCAGCAAATCATCAACGATGAGGACGAGAAGTTGGTGGACTTGAAGGAACAACTTGGTGAGGAGGTCTACAAGGCTGTGACTACCGCATTGCTGGAGATGAATGAGTACAACGCTAGCGGGCGCTATCCGGTATCTGAACTCTGGAACAACAAAGAGAACCGCAAGGCCAGCATAGCGGAAGCTATAAAGGACATCCTGAAGCAATTGAAGGCGGCACAGAAGCGTCGCCTCACTGGAACAAGTTAAGGTATGTATTCTGCCCGCATTCTGCAAATACGTAGTGAGATGAAGTCCATTATGTGTTCTTGCATCGGGTGCTGATAACTTGATTTATTATTTTGCAGGTTGGGTCAGCTGGCCATCATCATCACCAGCAACTTCAGACACTACTGAAGATGATCTATCTATGGCAACCCCCTCCCCCCTGAACGAGCGCATGGTTCATTAGTTTCACTTATCATTAATCTTTTTTTGTCGGAAATCAAGTATGGACCGTCACTTGGTACTGGTTTAAAACTATATGGACCTCAACATTTTATGAATAACGGTGAAAATTAATGGTGATATGCACCATTTAGACCGTGTTCACTGCTAGTATTTGGAACACTAAATTTGGTTTTTCTATTTCTGCATGAAGCAACTTGTCTGATGAATGATGTCGCAGCTTAAACCTCAGGTCCCCCACGCCCCCACTAGTATGGTCGTAGACTCCCATTGTCCCACATCAATGACACCATTATTTAGATAATATTGAAATAGAAACATCCCAGCCTGTAACGCAGGTGCTCGGATTAACGAGAGGCCCCCTTGTTGGCTAATACTGCTGGTGGGAGGGTCCTCTCCCCACTCTTTGTCGGAAATTCTTCTGTGCCTAATTAACACTGTTAGACTGTTACAGGGAGGCCGGCACCAATGTTGTGAACTCTACTCATGCTTATTAATATATATAGTTGCATGTCCACACCGGCCGAGTTCCATCAGTCTTATCTCCGCATGGCCGGCTGCCGCGAGTGATACTAAAATCAGCCTCATTATGGAGTCATTATTAGATCTGGGTTGTTGTATCAGATACGGTTGTCCATGACACTAGCTATTTGGGGAAGGGAATGATACCTCTAACGGCTTCTTCGGCGGAGCAATCTCCGAATCGGTATGCTAATTTGCAATGAATTATTGGCCGTGTCATTCGATCTATTCTACCAAGTCTCCGTTCCAAATTACGTGTTGGGGAGTTTGATCAAAGTTACGGGACGAGCTTGCCTTTTGCTGGTCAGCTCAGCTCACGCCATGCCACACCAGTGAGGTGCTCAATGAAATGTGAACAAGGAGAGATCGAGAAGGTGAAATTGTCGTGGTAATTAATTCTAGTCCAGAGTAACCATAGCAACACGATTTCAGTTGAGCCATCCTTGTCTGTACCAGCAGTGCTCATATGAGCCATGCTCGGACTGGCCATCAGGGCCATGCCAGCCAGCCATGCTGGGCGGAGCCACCTTTGCAAACACGTGTTGTGCGCTGCAAGAGAGAGTCGACTACACGGGAGCAAGTGTTGATGTCTACTCCATCTCGTCTATAAATAAGTACGTACAGCTCCTTAGGGACATGAGCAAAGCCGCAGCAACCTCCCTCTGCCCATTTTGGAAAAGAAGTATTGAGCAAGAGGCATTACTGGTAATTCTCTGTTCATTTTTTTTCACTTCTATATTACGTTGGAGATTTTCTTATACTGTTCATGAGACGACTAGCTAATAACTGTATCTTATTATTGTTTATTTATAACAGTTTGTTACTCCAGCCCATATATGAACAACTTTGCTTCGGATGTTACGTTGGCTATGAATTTAGCACACACTCCTAATTTCCTTTTCTTTTTTTTTTTTGAGAATGACACAAGTACAACGCAGACACTCACAACACGCACGCATACTCACCCCTATGAACACACGCACGCAAACCCTACCCCTATGAGCACCTCCGAAGGACTGTGCAGCCGGCAGATCTGCTCATGGTATTTTTACTATCATATGATGTTTAAAAAAAAACTACTTAGCACACACTCTCATGGTAATAATTAGTTTTTTTCTTTGTGCTTAGTCTTTTATCCTAATAATGTCACCAAGAAAATACAGAGGGACGGGTATGTTTTCTTGATCAAAAAACCAGAAATAACCATGGGATCGATAATGTTTTATTGCTCACAAAACTCATCAAGGCCAACAATAGACATGATACGTCCTCCAAAAACATGTTTAGAATTCCTCCTTCCAAAAACAACTGCAGCTTAGAATTCAAATTAAATTTGGTTCGAAAATAAGTGTTGTTGTAATAAATAGATAGAAGAGAACCACTGCAACATCCCATATTTTTTTAGAAAGGCGGTAAAAAGCTTTGCCGGGTTTTTAGTGGACGATAGAAACAAAGAAATGCGTCATCCCATATGCATGGGCTCTTTCGTCCCATCTCTCTATATATATATATTTTTTTGACAGAATCAACGGGAGAATCCACTACTTTTTTTTTTCATTTTCCATCGTCCCAACTATATATTGGTTCCGCATTAAAATTCCCCAACAACCATGCAAGAGGCAAATAAATTATGCATTAAAAGCAAGCGCTATATATTAAAATTCTGCAACAACCTAATAATAGTGGATATGGATGGGGCGGCAATGTACATGTACGCTTTAACACTGAACAGTGAAGAGCGGTGGCAGCTTGAGCTCATGGTACCAGCCTACCAGGCAGCATGCATGGAGCTTGGGCCACCAAGGGGTGGGGTCCTTTTATTTCAATGGAGATCGAGATCAACATGCATAGATAATGAAAGGGGAAGGAGACGTAGGCAGGGTCGATGCCGATGAATCGAACCTTGTTTGACAAGGTCTCAGCATACTATATATATCACAGTGACAATCAACCTTGTTATCGATGTGTAATGAGCATCCATTACACCTTATTTGGATGTTGTCGGATTCACCTCAATCCACATATGTTTGTGTATTTTAGGGTGGAATTTAGTTCAAGTTCCACTCTAATCCACCTCAACATATGTGGGTTGATGTGAATCCGACGAAACTCAAACAAGGCCTTAGATAGCTGAGAGGTAGCTAGCTCCAGTTGACATTAGCATGGTGCTAAAATAGTATGGAAATGGATATCGTACATTTTTGTTGTTTGTGCATACTTAATATCCGTGTTATAATTCCTTTTCCTGAAACTGTATAATTTTGCAGCTTAGAAGTAAGTAATGTCACAATCTGGGGCTTTAGATCTCTCTTCACACCTGCAAGCGAGAAACATTGTCAAGGATGAACTCGGATTCACCGTTGAACAGTACTATCTCGGTCACCCTACTTCAAACCTTTTGCTTTTCCTACATTCTCTAAATTATTTAAATATATTGCAATGTTTAAACATCATTGTACCTCCATGGAGATTCAGCTGCTGTGTTAGGCATTTTATGCACACTAGAATTTATAAATACATAATATTACTAGGTATTTACAATGGTTAGACTAAAAAATTGAGATGCTAATAAACTGAGATTTTCTACAATGCAACAACCGGAAGGCACTTGCCATCATGAATTTCCTGTTCCAACTCTTTTTCTTACTAAATTATCCTTGGTTACAACAATACCCCTTTCTAGCAACCACAAAAACATATGTTAATTTAAGTGGTATCATTAGCCGCCAAACTTACTAGGAAACTTTTGTTCCTATTTTTTTACAACAAGTTCTATATACATGAAGTATACTGCGAAGGAGCAAGCATTTTTAGCAAGTAAAAAAAATGTATATCTTCCTACTTGCGAACCAATGTTTGCCATTCTTGCTACTAGGTGCTTCCACTCCAACAATTTATTACCTACTAATGCTCTTCTAAGTGAAATAGTGCCAATAGTTGTTGCAACAATAGTCTTTTTTATCGAACTATATAATGCAAGTTTAGAAATTAGGACATCAGGGTAACTCTTCCGAGGCAAGTATCCTCCCAGAACCTGATTTTGGTTCATCTCATGGCCTAAAATTTTCAAGTCTACACTTCTTTTGTTGATTTCCTGGCCTAAATTAAACACCCGCTTAATTAACAAACATTTATTTTGTATGTCAAGATTTTGCATGCCTAGACCTCCATGCTCTTTTGGTTTGCAAATGATGTGTCATTTCACAAGTCTATACTTCTTCTATTGATCGTATTGCCTGAAGAATATTGATCTATAGTACTCAATTTTCTTAAGCATTCCCCTAGGGACTTCAAAAAAAATAGAGAATAAACATAGGTAAACTTGACAACGCTAAGTTAATCAACACAGACGACCAAGAGAGAGCAATTTCCCTTCCAACATGTGCCAACCTCTTTTTAATCCTTTTTGCAATGACTTTTAAGTTTTCTATGATACTTTGGCAAGTCTAATATAAGTACCAAAAATGGTAAGTTCTTAGCTTGCATCCAAAAAATATGAGACTTTTTATCTCACATTCTTGGCCTACTTCTCACTATTTCGTCAACCAATAGAATATAACTCATTAGTTGAGGTGTTAGCATTCGGTGATCATATTCGCTCCCAATTATACCGCTGTCGTTGCTCTTGCAATTGAAAGTAGTAATTGCTTTTCTTTTTTTTTTTTTGTACTTGGCACCTTCCTTGAAGACACTTTACCATGTGTGTTCCTATTGCATCAGATATGCAAAGTATCACGACCTATACGGGAGGTGACGAAGAATGCGGGAAGACAAATTATGCCTGACTTGGTAGATTATCTCCTTTGGTTTCAACCAAATTAGTTCATTAATAAGTATTCAAATGTTTTAATAAAATATATATGGGACTCAAGTGCGACTAATTCTCACTACACGAATCAGGTCAACAAGTACTATGATCTTGTAACTAGCTTTGTTGAATATCATTGGGGTCCATCAATCCATTTTGCCCCGAGGTAAAATTTCAACCTTGATGCAACTACTAATTAACACCTTCATTTGTCCAATTAAGATGATGTCCTTTCCTATACCATAGTTGTGATCCTTTCATTTTCTTCAACTCCATCTATATCTTTTCAGGTGGCATGGAGAAACTCTTCGTGAAAGCATCAAGCGGTTTGAGCATTTTATTGCTCTTCAATTAGAACTCAAGAAGGGGATGAAGGTTGGTGCAAAAACAAAACATTTCTATGATTCGACATAATAAACTCTATACCATTTTATGTTCTCAGCATCTATCTCTAAAGTTTACTAGAATAATTGCAATGTAAAGACAAATTTTAATGAAAATCTTGCACTACTATCACTATGAACCTTTGGAATTTGCACCACAATTATAAATATGTTGGATATATTATGCATTCATATTAGTGGTATGATACTAAGATGGATTAGGCTAGCTATTTGTGAACTTAAAATCAGATCCATGCAGATTTCACTTGAAACATTATTTATCTTCAAAGCAAATTTGAAAGGGGCTTGTCCATGTTGAATAACTTATTGCTAAAATCATATCATGTTGTCTATTATCCACACTATTGTCGTTTTCTTTCAAAACATTTTTCTTCATATATATATGTTGGTAGCTCAGCACCATACAATGGCCTTTTGGGATGCACATTTGTGTTTCACTTTAACATCCAAATTATGAAGAAAGTGTTGTTATTAAAGGAGTTTTTCTTAAATTCAGCATCATATCCTTGTAAAATTCTAGGTATTGGATGTTGGATGTGGAATTGAGGACCCTTAATAGAAATCGCAAGATTCGGGTAATGCACCATAAAATGGAATTATATATACTGCCCACTCAATTAATCCTATACTCGAACCATGTAACTAGCTCTCTCAAATGCAAATAATTTTAGCTCGACAAAGATAACTGGACTGAACAACAATTCTACCAGATATCAAGGGCCAAGGTTTGTCTATTCTAAGTTCGACATTTCTAGGAATGTCAACAAAAACTTGAGATATACATGTATATCAAATGTAAAATGGGTTGTCTACTTTTTATAGGAGCTCACTCATTTGGCAGGTTTGAGTGAACAATGCGACTTCATAAAGGTAAAGTACTTTTCTTAATCATGAATACTAATTTCTTTGTGTCACAACCATTGTTTATCGTAATGGGCTTTAACTTTCATTGGCCATTGCAGGGGAGACTTCATGAACATGCCACTCCCCGATAACGCCTTTGATGCAGCCTATGCCATTGAGGCAACCATGCATGCACCTGATCCAGTATATGTCACATCATAAATTTTGACTTACAATTATGGTTTTGAATGAATGCACATTCTAGTTTTTCTTAATTTGTTCCCTACCTGGTCATTACAGCTAGGAGCCTACAAGGAGATATACCGCGTGCTAAAACACGGCAAATATTTTGCAAGTAGATGAGTTGTGTTTGACTGATGGATTTGATCCAAACAATGCCAAACATAGGGAAATCAAGGCTGAAATTGAGCTTGGTTGTGCATTGCCTGAGCTCCGCAACACTCGCCGGTGCATCCAAGCTATGAAAGATGCTGGATTCGAGGTGCTGCATGCAACGGACCACAGTTTGATCGAGATAGATCTTAGTGAAATTACTTTGGGATGTAAGATGACTCGCTTTATTCTTTTCTTCTATAGGTTGTGTTTGCCAAGGATCTTGCTGAGGACTCTCCATGCCCGTGGTATAAGGAAGTAGATCCTGGCTATTTCTCTTGGACCAACTTCAGTACCTCACGTGTTGGACGCTTCATCACTCATGCAATTGTAATCAAACAAGTCTCCACTTTACGATCATGTTTGTAATAGGTAAGCATATAATTTGCAGGTATTGGTCATCAGTAATCTTACTCTACTATTTTCCCATACTCTTGTAGGTTGGCACATTGGAGTTCCTCCATATCGCCCCAAAAGGTTGCAATAAACTGTTCGACATTCTACAGACTAGCGGCCAAGGCCTTGTGAAGGGAAGCAAGTATGTGTGTTGTTTGATGAAAGTAAATTATAATATCTTAAAAATAGTCATAGCACTGAAGAGCCTAATTAATATTTAAAGGAACTAATAGATCGTGCATGATCACAGGGCACAAATCTTTACGGTGACATTCTTTGTCCTTGGTCGAAAAAAACCTCTAAAGGAGAGTGAAATTTAAAGCGACCTACAATGTCATATTTTGTATGGGTTTGTACTCATAGGACTTAATAATAACGTTTATATCCCTTGTTCCTTGTCCCTACATTGAAGTATTGTTATATAGTCATAATCCTATATATTGAAGATACTTGGTTTTTTTCCACAGTTGTTTGTATGCTATACTGATTACTATTTGGAATAAACATATATATAATGAGTACTTTGAAATTTACGCATTAATTGTGTAAAGTAATCTTCATGTTACCGGGATAAAAAAATCATCATGTTACCACCTCACTGGCAAGTGCTTGAGCGCCTCCACTGCCACAAGAATATGAAACTCCCTGGCTCTTGTGTTCTTATTTTTTTAGTCAAAGTAGAATAATTATCCTGTTCTCATATATTCTTTAGTCAAATATGAAACAATATACACCTGGCAAGAACCGTTAGACACATCACATACACCATCATATAAGGGTGTAAAGGGATAATTAACCTTCAGATGCCCCTCCGACCCTCTTTTAGTTAAATTATTATACTAGTTCTTAGTACAAATAATTTAACTAAAAGAGTCGAGGGGCACCTAATTGTCTCTAATTTTCACCCCTAGTTTGAAATGTTCTAAATGGATCTATCTAAATGGGTAATCATTTATCAAGGCCGTAGATAATCAAACTTCCTATAGCGTGGTAAGGAATATTTACATTGTGTGAGAAGATGTGATTAAAAATGGTTTGAGACACTACTACAGCAGGCCTATCACAATCGGTTCGTATCCCCCATCACATTATACCATACGCCCACTAAATTATTTTGCACTTTATGAGTAATTTTTTGCAGCATCAGAATTACAACGGTTCTCCCATTTGTGGTTTGGCAATTGCCCTTGTTTGCCAACTTTCAAATCCAAATGCCAAATCAAAAAGAGTTCATCTCCAACGGTTTGACATAATTCAGTTGGCAAGCTCAGATCTAAACTTACATCAGTAACTCCGGAGACGTAAATAAGATTATGTTTATGTCCTTCCACCTCTCTCGATATGTACGGATGCACCACGAATGTCAAATGTCATAGTGCACGCGTTTATGCTTGTAGACGGTCTCTTTTGCCAACTCCCCCAAATTACCAAACCTAAATGCGAAACTATTGTAGACTTTTTTTTGAGCTTTTTTGCCAAAATATAAGAATGTCAAACACAAATGGCAAACTAGAGCTGCTTTAGGAAACAAGATATTGAATTGCCGAGAAAAAAAAAAATCTTAAAGAAGAAAGAAAAGCCCAAGAAATCAAGTCCGGCCCACTGGCATCTGGACAAGCTGTTCATGTTCGATTTCTTTTCCACTTGGTCCGTCGGCTACGACGCTCGCCGCCGATGATCCAAGCCGAGTACATCACAGCGGAATTCGCCTTTCTTCCGACCTATCGCCGCCGCCGTTGCCTCCATCCTGTCTCCATGCCAGACCCCAAGCGGGGTGCGAGTCTGAGGCGAACGTGAAATGATCCTCGCCCGCCCTCTCTCACCACCGCGCGCGGCCGTAGTGGCGGCCGTCCGACGCGAGGACCTCGCCGGCGCCGAGGTGTCGACGCAGCTCAAGACCACGACAACCTACAACTGCCTCATCGTGCCGCGCGGTACGCCATGGCGCCCGGTCTCGGCCGCCTCGTGGACGCACGCCGCCTGTTCGACAGTGTCCCGCACCCGGACGCCGTCTCCTACAACACGCTCATGTCCCCCACTTCGCCGGTCTGCGGCGACATCAACGGCGCGCGTGGAGAATCTTTTCCACGATGCCCGTTACGGACGTCACGTCCTGGAGCACAATGGTATCTGGGCTCTCTAATAATGGGACCATCGGGGTGTCCAAGGTCATGTTCCGGCCATGCCGCCGGTGAGGAATCTTGTTTCCTAGAATGCAATGGTTGCCGCAGTCTGCTTGATCAGTGAGGCCATTGAGGAGGCAATTACTCATGTATAGTGGATCTTCTCTGCTGAGCTGGTCTGCTTGAAAGAGCTGTCGACATGATCACCTTGTTGACTTCTTGTAGAGTTTATAAGAACTTGGAGTTTGCCAGGACCCACAGAATGCATGCTCCTACTTACAACTAGCAAATATTTATGCTGTGGTAAATAGTGGCGTGATGTAATGTCTCTAGAGTCTAGAGAGGATGGATGGAGGATAATGCAGTAGACAAAACACCTGGGATAGCTGGATATGCAGATAAAGGGTGTGAGACATGAGTTCAACTCTAATAACAGATTGCATCCTGACCTTGATTTGATTCATGACAAGTTGGACCGCTTGGAGGAGCTGATGAAGGCGACTGGGCTATGTTACTGAACTTGATTTGCACTGCATGATGTTGAGAAGAGTACTGAAGCCACAAATGCTGATGAGGCACAACGAAGAGCTTGCCATCGCTTTTGGTCTGATAAGCACTTCCCTGGGATGCCCTTGAACATCTTCAAGAACCTTAGGATCTGTGGAGATTGTCATTATGCAGCCAAGCTTATATCCATAATCAAGGCTGAGAAATAATGCTTAGGATACACCAGACAGTTCCACCATTTTAGAGGTGGCCATTGTTCATGCGGGGTTTACATCTGGTGAAGGAAATAAACTCGATAACAGTTTCAGACACGCTGGCAATTATGGAGTCTCAACACTATCTAATCCCTTCAACGGGGAAAATGTGTGGTAGTGGTACCAGCCTATCAGGGCTCATGTGAGATCTGCTGGTAAAAAAAAACATGTGAGATCTGAGCAGTTCACATGATGTATTTTCTATGTAATTTTGCTTTCAAGGAAACTTATGCACTCCAGCCTGAGATACATCAGAACCTTTGAAATCAAGAACCAGGGACCAAGGCAAACACTTGTGGAAAAGTTGGAGTGCATTAGATATACATTACATATCCATAGTTTCTCAGGTGTCAATCAACACATATAGTTTGTAGCCTGTATTTAACAGATAGCATTTGTTGCTGTCTACTCTATGTTCTTGGTTTCAAGAAGTTGCTAACTGAAAACAAGTAAAGAAATAGTTGATATATCATTGGTGCCTGTGAAAACGTGTAAATCAATGGAAATACTCCATTTGAAATTAGAGTTGTCATCTGGTTTCGTCAGGACAGCCTTTGACCCAAAAGTTTGTTTACTAATTCAAGAATTTTATAATAGAAACTGTTTCAGATCCATATACTGAAAATACTTACATAACTCATTATAATTTTGTACTATATAAATGACATTCACAATTAACACTCCTCTAACAAAAACTCTCAAACTTAACCTCCACTTTTAAGGGCCTATCCTTTGTAACTCTAGAATGGGCATCTTGTCACAAAAAAAAAAAAAAAAAAAAAAACTCTAGAATGGGCACAGCCTCTACCTTCTTATGATAGTGGGGCCACCAATTATCGAGTTTTTGCTGGGAAAAAAACTATAAGCAAGCTGGTATTTTATTTTCTATTTTTATTTTTTCTTCCTCCTCTTTAACTTCTGGGCTTTAGGCAACCAGGGTTAGGCAATGCAGGTAGCGCCACTGAAGAGACGCACATCCCAGGTTCGATATTAGGTGTATTCTTTCAAAACCTCTTTAGTTTAAACATTTGTACTATTTTTTAAACTAAAGAGGTTTGAGGTGCACCTAAAGGATACCCCTTAGCACGTTTATCTAACATATGTGAGAGATATTTCTTTGGGTGGATCTAAAATAATTTGTGAATCTAATTATAGTAGAGATGGGCATTCCAAAATAAGCTTTAGGGATACCAAAAATTCCATGGATTGGTACACAGCATACTGCTACAGTAGTACATGCCATGCTTGCAATTCCAAGCATGTGGTTCATTGAATCCTTGAGTTGTCCTCCAGAGAATAGGTGCATATAAAAACATTGGTCTATCAACGAAACACCATAGCAACACGCTGGTTTTGTAGTATCTGCAGGACAAGCTCACCTCAGTGTTCTAAGCAGCAAAAAAGTCAAATCAGGAAAAATAGCCAAGCTGGTGTTACTGTCCAGTCCAGCAATCGACATCTAATGGACATTGCAGCACCGTTTTCTATCATGGAGGTTAGTAGAGCCCAGGCCAGTAGCTGCTCTTAGATTGTCAATGTCAATATGTTCATCACCTATAATCCTTTTACTTGATTAACCCATATTAGTTTGATCTTTCAAGGCATGACCTTAGTAAGAAACTTTTGACATCTACATAAAAACATTGTGAAGTCAAGTATCTATTAGCTTCCGGCAAATTGTCATCCCATCTTCAATAGGCACCTGCAAGTGTCCCAAATAAAATAATGCCAGTGTCAGTAAATGTAGCATGCTGATGTTACAGTACAGCTACAAATCACAATATTCTGAAGGACAAAAATTGTGCAGACTTTTGAAAGATCCTATGAAAGTTTGTACATAATAAACACATGCAATGCACCAAATAACAAAATATAACAAGGAGAGGGAAAAGGATACCATGCTGATATCTACACGCTTGTCCTCCAAAACTTTCTTATTGAAATTCCTTATACTGATTGTCTTTGGGTCATCACCCTGAAAAGCCGGGTGTGCTAAATATGATGTGTACCATATAACCTAACTTGTGCTAAAAGACATTATAACTGACCAGTGGATCAGCAACCCTTCCATACCAAAGGACATTCTCCATTACAATTAAACCACCAACTCTTACCTATAGAAGAAAACAGAATTGTCAACACATAAAGCACCATAAGTCCATAAATGCTATTATTTTATACAGATAAATGAATTATAAACCAATACGAGATAACAAAGGTTCTTAAAAATGATTTGTTCAAACATTATAAGTGGCATGAAGAGTTTTATTTTTAACTGAAACCGCGGGGTAAAAGCCTCCCGCAAAGTGGCATGAAGAGTTAAAAAAGGGAAAACATTATGGGGAAAGGACAAAAAGCAGCATGTGTTTTACATATATCCAATTGATGGAACATATGTTAGGTCTTACTAGCTTTAGTAGAAGCTCAAAATATTCCTCATACATTCTCTTGTTAGCATCAACAAATGCAAAGTCATAGCTAGAAAAGATGGAAAGTAAAGGTTAGATAGAAAGTTAAGAGGCTACTTAGTTGATGATGGATTATAACAAACCATCAGAATACCTGGAAGCTTCGCCACAATCAAGTAATGATCTTAGAGAATCCACAGCTAGAGCATGTTTCACATCAATCTATGAATTGACCAGCACAGAAATTTTAGAGCACAAAATCATAAATGGATTCTACCATATAACAGTAATTATTACAATTGTAGGGAAGTTCCTGATACTCACTACTCAGTGTTTTCAGCTTTAAATGCTTAGAGATAGTTATGAAAGAAAATTACTGCTTAATACCATCAAGATTTGACTTTTAATGAAACAGATACAATATGCAGTTTACAATTTTTCCCTAATTTCATTCACTACTGTGCTGAACTCAATAGTCAATACAATGTAAAACAAATACAAGGACAATGTAACAGATATCATAAATAAAATAAATGAGCACGAAAAATAGTTTTCTTGGAAGAATTTTCAAGTTTGCACACAAAAAAAGGTCATTAGACTACTTTAAGCATCATGAATTTATTATGCAAAAAAACAAAAAAACAAACCTCAAGCTGGCTTAAAAACATACACATTTGATTTAACTTTCTATCCCAAGCAAAAGAGGTGAATAGTAATATGAATTACCTTCTGTGCAACACCAGCACGTTGGTAGTACTTCTTGGCAACTTCTAGGCATCTTTCATCCCTCACAAGCAACCAAGTGACCAGATTCAGGGAGGGCTAGTGCAACAGCTAATGATGAATACCCCTATACAAAGATGAAAGCATCACTAAGACACAGACAACGGGATTTGCAGTATTTTTGGTATTTCTATATGCATGAAGTTGTTTTTCACAAGGTGTACAATGAATGTTTTTCAATTTAAACACATGAACCTATTGTCCGTGAAGAAGGAAGGAAAGCTTATGCAACCTGCAGGATTCAGCATTACAGCACTACCATTTACTTTGATTATAAGTATAGTGTACTTCCAACATGCTGCAACACATACCATGGAAAATTTCATGGGTAAACATTAAACAGGGCAAACATCTCTCTCCCCGACCCGACCCTGCCCCACGCTGGCGTGTTCGGGAAACCCCTAGTCGCCGCCGCCGCTCGCCCCTCGCCCTCCATCCTTCCCCGCCGCCTGAGCTGGCCGCCGGGGCAGTCGCTGCCGCGGGATGGTGGCGGCGGGGTTTCTCCTTCCTGGCGACGCGCGGCGCGCGGGGCGCAGGGAGGCGGGCGCCCGCCGCAGCTCGCTGGGCTCGGGCGAGGCCGCCAACCGCCGCGGCCGCTGGCGCGCGGAGGGGCGGGCGCGCCGTCTCCTTCTTCTCCGCCGCCAGCCTCTTCTTCCCGCCGGGCGTTGCCGGCCGCCCGAGCCCGGGCGGCCGATCGAAAATGCAGCGCGCTGATCCGCGCCCCCATGTTGGGAGGGCCGTCGTGCCGGGCCATGGGCGTCTACCGCTGGAGTCTTGAACCCGCCGATCCCGGTCCTCCCGTCGCGCTTCTCGGGCAGGGGGCGCGGACCGCCGGCGGCGCCGGGCGCTATGGTGGCGAGTGCCGTGCCGGGCGTGAGGCTCTCTGATCTCGCGTGCGGCGTTCGGCCGACACGCGGCAAGATCGCTCGGCCTCGAGCTCGATCGAGTAGGTGGCGGTCGACGCAGCTCTTCGCTGCAGCTGCGGTAGCCGGGCGCTACCGATGCTCTCCGGATATAGGGTCGGGGGATGGCGGAGCGGCAAGCAGCCGACAAGAATAACAGCAAGATAGCCTCGACTGGCGCGGGACATGGTACCGAGGGGCTTTTGGGCGAAGCCGCGACGGCGGCGCCAGGGGCGTCGCTTCGTTGAGGGCGTCCGTGTCCCCGCCCTTGGGCGAAGCCACATCCATCTTGGACGAAGCGGCGGTATGTTCCCGGCGTCATCCCTTCATGAAGGCGCCGCCGCCCGTGCCACGACGCCATCTTCGGTTGGTGCTCTTCTTCTTCCCGTCCGTTGCAGCGGGTGGAGGGAGTTTGTGGCACGGCGAGTCGCTGGCATTGAGGACGCTTTCGCAACGGCGACGCCAAGGCGAACCCCCTTTCTTCGCCGACCGGCTTGCGTCCCGTCGGCTCAACCGGGACTCCGTGCTCTTCTTTCTTCTCCGTCCGGCGCGGGTTGAGGGTTCGGGCGCCAGCTCCGAGCCGCCGCTGAGGACGCGGGCTCTAAGAACGATGACGCAAGGCTTAACCCCCTTTTTCTTCGCCGACCGGTCCGCTTCGAAGTCGGGCAGAACCGGAAGGGGCCGAGGTTCAGATTGGAAGTCGGGGAGCGTCTACTCGAGCTTGGCAACGATGACCCGCCTCCGCCTTCGCTTTCGGTGTGTGTCCGCATGTTTTTCGCTTTGGTCCGGTCGGGGTCCGCCATGGGAAGCTCCGAGCCGCTGGGTTGCTTGTAATCATGCTTTGGCAACGATGACTCATGGCGTTGTGTGCTCTTCCGTCGCCGTGGGTGGGTCGCTCAGCAAATGGGTGCGCTTGCACCTTGTTTGGCCACCCTTCTTGTAAATACTCTTTCTACCGTTTTAATTGAGCGGCAAGAGCTCCCGCCTTTTGTCTCAAAAACATTAAACAGGGCATACCACCAAATTGTCGATTTTGTCACAAAGAACATTCTTACCTGTGCATATATGCTTATTAACACAAACATCACATTTTTTTATGGTAGCTAAAAAACATCAATAATTCTATGGAAAGCTTTATATGTGCAAGTCTATACATTTCCTCAACATTTGAAGGAAGTTGTGCGCTCTAGAGAGCCAAGGCTTAGTCGATGTAGGCCTTTTCATTGCTAGTTTGCTATAAAAACGCTCAAATTCCACCTAAAAAGTGTGGATTGCTATTGTTTTGTTTTTCCTCGACCGGGCGGATGGTATAGGAAAGTCCAAGATGGTAAAGTAACCAGTTAACATACAGTAAACATTTCCCTTTTCTAAACAACATACAGTAAACACACCAACATCAACGCAACGACGACGCGCCCCAAGAATTTGCACAAGCATTGCCAACAGCTGAGCCTGAGCACAGAGGCAAAGGCACCAGATTAGACAGTCAATGATCTATTTTCTATAGCTTTCTTCTTGAAAAATATACACGAATTCGAACTGTATAGTAGCTATGCAACGTCATAATATTTTCAAGGAAAATACGGCAAACGGATTCATATTTGATATGCTATAAGGAGACCAAGGTGATGCAAGGGAATAGCAAGAAACCGCAACTAAGCCCAACAGTAAGATCAAGAAAACAGGATTATCTGTAGTTCACCTAACAACCTCCAAAATATACTTGTAGGAACAACACAATGCATACCACGAAAAACAACACAGTGCAGTTCAATGCATGCATATGCAGAATGTAATACGGAGGAATAAATGAGAATGGCAAGCGACATTGAAGAACAGCAAATGCAATACCAGCTTTACATCAGAGATGCTTGGCGTTCCTAGTTTTGGAATCTGACTAGACTAATGTGACGTTGTTGCAGAATCATAGCAGTCCATCTATGCAACGAAGTCGACAGGAACAACAAAATGGGTAGTACAATAGTTCATCGACATCATGCTCTGCATTGCCACGAACCTGCATTTGGCTCCCCTCTCATAGCCGCGGTCTCCTCGCGAAGCTCCCGGAGAATCTGAAAAAAATCGAGGACGGGGAAACCAAAATCAGTGGCAAATTATTGGCTCGAAACAGGAACGGGTAGACAGACTGACAGAGAGTGGCGCACGGGGTGCTCGCGGACGTTGGCGAGGAGGTAGCCGTAGAGAGGGGGCGTCATCCCCAGCTGCTTCCGCCCGCGCCGCGCCTCCTCCACCGCCGCCGCAGCGGAGGAGGAGTGTTGGGAGGAGCACAGGCGGCGTACGAGGCATGCTAGCGCGCCGCGACGGCGCAGGGGCCGGGGACAGGACCAGAGGTCGGAGGGCGCGGCAAGGCACCCCGGCCACCGCCAGCGGAGGAAGGGCGGAAGCGGCCGCCGCGGCGAGGCGAGGCGACATGTTTCGGGGCCCCACGTGTCAGTGACCGCCCGCCCGCGCTATTGGTTTTCTTTCGGATAATAATAACGCGAAGGCGAAGCAGGGTTGTCTCCCCGACAGAAGGGCCCGCGTGGCAGTGATATCAGTTCCCTGGCGACGCCGCTCACACTGGAAAAGGGACCCACTAAGTTGGCTCTCGCATACGGCGATGGCGAAATTCCCCGACGCCTCCTTCTCCAGCGTTTTGACATGGTCTAAAGGTGAACTAGATGAATTCCATATGATGCAATTGGATATAAACCATGTCAACATTCAGATCGTTTGAAGTTACACGTTTTGAATTTGAAAACGTAAAAATTTAAGTAAATATTTAAGGATTCACATGACTACGAATAAACAAAGTTGTAAATTCACACATGTACTATAACACTGATATACATCACATGTCAACATATCAGATTATTCAAAACTTGTAACTTTAAAATGACTGAAAAGCTTATATCAGCTACAAATTTATAAATTGATAGAGAACTACAACTTTGTGTTAGACCATGATCTAAGATTGTTTGAAAATTCAAAACCTAACAACCTATTGTATCAGGCTCTATAGTTTGGGTATATACAAAGATATCTGTGATTCTGTATACAAGTACGGTTGACAAAGATCTACCTAAAGCAGTACTCTCCTCCCGCTTTGAAAATGTCGATTTGAAAAACCGCTTCTCTCACGACGCACTTCCCGGCGATACTTTTTTAAAAGGACCGAGGAAGTACGTTGGATGAATTTGCCGATTCAGCTGCATGATGATTGTTGAACCCTTGAACAGATATTTCCAAGGCAATGTTTAATTTGCAGTCTGACGACGTCTCCATCAGCGAAGGTGGCGACATGAATGTTTGACCTAGGATCACGGGCCACACGTACATTACATTAGTGACACCACGACGACGAACTTCAATTGATTTGGCCTTTCGAAACATGCATGCTACTCCTACCTATATAGCCACACCAACACCTTTCTACCTACATATGCCGCATGCGTACACCAAAAGCTCGATTATCGCAAGTCGCAAACCACTACGAGTAGTTACCACGTAGGGGGAGCCACGCAAATGCAAAATGCGCACCACAATATTAAACACTTTGGTAAAGTGGGAGTCACACCAGTCCACGACCCAATCACCTCACCACAGATTAAAAAGGTAGGTGTCTCGTCACAGAGTAAACTGTATATAGTGTTCGGCTGTTGATTGAATAGTGTTCTACGAAACAAGTTAAAGGAAGAAAAAACAAGGCATTTTCTAGTTTGATTAATTCCTAGAGTCAATTCAAATATTTTTTCACCTTTCCTAGAGTTCAGGCGCCTGAAATCTAGGACGCCTTCAGCGACGCGATGCCCGCGACGTCCGACCTTTCGGGCGGGCGCCAATGACAGCGCCGGGCGAGCATCTCCTTCTCCTCCTCCTCTCCCCTCCCATTTATGAGTTGTTATTCCTATAGAAAGGTCTGTTTTCTCTGTGGTGGAAGAGGGTGGACGCCGGACGCTTAGGGTTCGCCTGAGCCCGTGAGCTAGGGTCGCTGAGGTGGGACGCGGTCACCCGTGGGCCATACGTGAAGCGCGCCTTGAATCCCGGCAGCGGGCGGGCGCAACGGGCAGTTCTTGTCCGCGACGAGGAACACGCCCGTGGTCAATCGTAACGGAGACGCCGCGGGAGTCTATGTCGCTTGGAGGGGGCTTTAGAAGAAATGTGATTAGCAAAGCTAATGGTGGGAGGGTTTAAGAATCTTTAAAATTTCACCTTCTCTATCTGGGCCGGATGGAGATCCAAATGGCCGTGATGGGAGTTTCCATAGTTTGCATACAAAAGTTGGTTTCCATAATGATACGCTCCGTTTTATATATATACATAATAGAAAGGTATTGTGTATACTATGAACGAAGATACACATGCTGGTGTTGTTGTTAAAACAGCTTATCTTGTCCGTTGTTGTTTCAAGATCGAGGAGACGATCGACGAGGACCGTGCATTTCTATGTTCCGCACGTAGAAATCGACTTTTTTTTTGTAGGACCATGCATTAATTGTTTCCGATAGTCTCCTACTGTCAGCACGGTAAATAACTTTGCTCACTGAATTTATAAACCCCTCGAGGATCTCACGTACCCTGCAGCCACTCTGCTGGCCACTCTGCATCGGCTCCGGCTCCGGCCCGAGGTACCTCGACCATGAATAAGAGTGGCTCGTCGTCGTCGCCGTCGCAGTTGGACTACGTGCTGGTGCCGCTGGGCCTGGCGCTGATGGTGGGCTACCACATCTGGCTGCTCCTCCGCATCCGCCGGCGCCCAGAGACCACGGTGATCGGCATCAACGCCATCAACCGCCGCATCTGGGTGCGCCACATCATGGAGGACCCGTCGGGCAAGCACGCCGTGCTGGCGGTGCAGACGCTCCGCAACACCATCATGGCCTCCACCGTGCTCGCCTCCGTCGCCATCACGCTCAGCTCCCTCGTCGCCGCGCTCATGGCCGGCGGCCGCCACCTCTTCGCGGTGGGCGGTGGCGCCGGCAGCGAGGCCGCGCTGGCCGCCAAGTTCTTCGCGGTGCTCGTGTGCTTCCTCGTCGCGTTCCTCCTCAACGTGCAGTCCATCCGGTACTACAGCCACACGGGGCTCCTCGTCAACGTGCCGCTCGCCGCGCACCGCCGCCCCGCGCGCGCCGTCGGCTTACGTCACCGCCGCGCTCAACCGGGGATTCTACTTCTGGTCCCTCGGCGTCCGCGCCTACTACTTCTCGTGCCCCGTCTTCCTCTGGCTCTTCGGGCCTGTCCCCATGTGCGTCTCCTGCGTCGCCATGGTCGCAGCGCTCTACTTCCTCGACGTCAACAAGGAGTGGGAGGACAAGGACGACGGCGGCAGCGGCAGCGAGGATGAAGGTGACGGACAAGCAAGAAACACGGCCGGCGTCGAAAGCGGCGCCTGAATTCAAGCCGTGTCACGCGAGGGCATATGAATCCAGGCAATTAGAAAAAGAATTTCGCAAGGAAGGAAGATGAGATCATAATCAGTTACTAGTAGTAACAAGAAATCGGATCCAATGATCGTTGAATCCAGATTACAAATCAGTCTACCGTACCTATTGCACTAGCTAGTATAGCAAATAAATAAATTTGGTCTCATTGCTGTACCATACGTTTGTATATATCTAGCAAATAAAAATTATACGATCGTGGCGTTTAAACATGCATCAGTTCTTCTTAATTTATTATGGGGTTTTATGAGAAAAGTATTTTGAGACCTAAACTAACTCGGGAACGGCCCTGCGGACACGTTTGTGCTATATAAGACGTGCCCACTAAGGAGTTATGACGTGCAAGCATGGCACCTAAACAGCCCCACTAATGCCCTAAGCATGTCACCTAAGTAAGCCCCACTAACGCCTCACTAACACTTTTAATTAATGATCTAGCAGGTTATTACTTTCTCATACCAAATCTATTTGCCGTAAACCGAGAATTTTTGTGTTGTACATTAAGTTCCAAATATTATCCTTCACCTGTTAGTGAGTGACCCATGTTTTCTTTTATGATGTTGAAGATCTAAGATTATTATAACGCTTTTTATTTAGTTCATTAGTGATATTACTTTTACATTGCTCTTAACTAAATTAAAATTATTGCATACCCACAACAACGCTTGGCGTGGGAATTCACTTATAGTATATACCAACAATCAAAGTTCGATCCCATTGAAGACCCCATGCGTGTTGATCCCCGTGCATGACCATGGTCGAAGCGGCCCGGCGGCGATGCACGCGTCTGGCACGACCTTCGCGGAGACCTGTCGGCGTGATCCTCGCACACCTCCACTCCATGTCCGCCGCCCGTGCCATGCGTCCTACCGATGCCCTGGGGCGCTCCAACCTCGACTTAACATGCGACAACGTCGGGGAAAAGCGAATGACAGTGTGCTTCAACACCACTCCGGACTAGTGTGCCGCGCGCGCCTCAAGGCTGTCGCGGCACAGCCCTCCTCCTCCGGCATGCAGCGCCTCGGGCGCGGCCCAGGGGTAGGGGGCTCGAGCCCCCGACCCGCCTTCTACAGCGGCACAGCCCTTCTCTCCTCCTATGCAGGACCACCGCATCATCGACTCGCCTTCGCACCCGGCGCTAAGAGACCTCAAGCTGGCCGGATACCTAAACTCTTACAAATGAGTTGTTAGATGCCTTCAATGATCATAAAAGAGTGACAAGGTCGCAAATACATGCAATAAATGCACCGAAGAGACTTCGTGTACCCTACAATCCTTAGGAAAAGGGGGACACCTCTAGGTGCCCCGAACAAGGCCCCTTGGAGACGTGCCAGAAGGCGCAGTAAGCGAGCCACATTGCATTTAAAGAATCAAATGAAGAAGCTCGGCCCTAAAGTTGAGAACGCCCCTGAAGTGGCGTTTCGACCGAAGTCAAGTTAGTCCCCCGAAGGACACCATCCGAAGATAGAAACCCAAATGCACCATACGCAGCATCATAGCGTTGGGAGATCGAAATTCCAATCTCAATCGTTATGGGAAATAACGATGAGAGGAATAATGATATTGCCACTAATTATGTGGAGACAGGAGAATCATATCACGTAAAGACCCGATTGTTGTCGACATATATTTTGCCTCAAAATTTTTTGATTCATTGGATCCTGGATCCGAACCAAATTAAGTCCGTGGAAGAGGGCTAGAAGCTCTAATTGGGATAAACGGAAAGCAACAATAGAGGCAGAATTGCGCCGCCTTTACAAAAAAGAGAGGTCTTTGGGCATGGATCTAAACATAATTGAATTTGGAAGAATGTACATCAAACTAAGGTTTCTGAAAAACATACTAGGCTATTATGATAATATTACCGTGATCAGCTCTTTATTTGCATCTTCAACCTCATCATTGGTCATCCTTTCTTTAACAACAAGAGTATTTATGAGAGCTTCGAGAACTTACACCTCTTCAAGTTTTTTTTTCATTCAATTCTGTTGTCAGAACGTTTCTTCACATCAACACTCTCTCCTTCCGTGTGTTTCCCATCTCCAGTATGCCTTTAAGTTGATCAATACCTAGCTCCAGCTTTTGCTTTTCATCCACCCACCTTCTAATTGCTGGATTTTGTTCTGCTTTTCATTCACCTGCCTTTCTAATCAGTATTTTCTTCAAAGCGTCCTCCTTCTCTTTTTTGTTTGAGTTTTGAAACACAAATTAAGTTGGGTAATTGGGTTGCACGAAAACTATAAGAAAACTAAATGGTATCAATAAGAAAAAGGATGTGTTTACCTTATGTTTTCTCATGAAGTTCTAACACTCGTTCATCAGCTTTTTTGTTGTTCAACTGTAGCCATGTTGAGGGAATCATTTTGGTCAGCATTCTATAGGGAAATAAGTATGAAAGACAGGTATCGGTAAATGATTTCTTACTGAAACTATGAAAAAGATGTAGTGACAGATAATATATGAAAAATAAAAAGTAGCACTAATAACAATGGAATGCACCCATACCTTATTCCTCTCTTCCTCCAGTTTTCTTCTTTTCAAGTCAGTTTGAGCAACTTGTTCATTTAGTTTCCTGGAGTATGAAAGACATGTAACGGTAAATGATTTCTTATTGAAACTATGAATAAAAGATATTGTGATAGAGAAGATATGAAAAATAAAAAAGTAGCACTAATAGCAATGGGAATGCACCCATACCTTATTCCTCTCTTCCTCCAGTTTTCTTCTTTTCAAGTCAGTTTGAGCAACTTGTTCATTTAGTTTCCTGGAGTATGAAAGACATGTAACGGTAAATGATTTCTTATTGAAACTATGAATAAAAGATACTGTGATAGAGAAGATATGAAAAATAAAAAGTAGCACTAATAGCAATGGAATGCACCCATACCTTATTCCTCTCTCTTCCTCCGGTTTTCTTCTTTTTCAAGTCAGTTTGAGCAACATGTTCATTTAAGTTCCTTTGACCTCCTTTCGATGTTACTCTCTTTCTCAATCAACCGTACATGTATATCTTTGTACAAAGAAAATCTTTATACCCAAACTATATAGCCTCCTAGGTTTTAAAATTTAAAATCTAAATTTTCAAACAATCTTAGATCATGGTCTACCACAAAGTTGTAGCTCTATCCAATTTATAAATTTGTAGCTGATAGATTTTGACTTGAAGTGTCATTTTAAAGTTAGAAGTTTTAAATAATCTGATATGTTGGCATGTGATGTATATCAATGTTATAATACATGTGTGATTTATAACTTTGGGGTCCACAATTTTGTTCATTCGCAGTCATGTGAATCAAGAATCCTCAAATGTTTACTTAAATTTTTAGGTTTTGAAATTCAAAACAAGTGCAACTTTCAAACGATCTGAATGTTGACATGGTTTTTATATCCATTGCATCATATGAAATCCATTCATCCGTTTACCTTAGGGCATGTTCAACCCATTGAAAAACAGCTACCGCCTCAGAAGCGACATCGAATCAGCGTGAGACAACTATAAAGACGGGTCATACAATGGGTAGTCTATTTCCCTATCTACAAGGTTTTTAATGTTTTGTATTTAGTCATGATCAATAATGAACACAACTTTGTATACCATTGTGTTGCTAGTTACTGACAGAAACAATCCACTATGTTGCTACTTGATAGAAAAATCAAGTTTAAATAAGGGCATCGATAATTCCACGCTATTTTTAGAACTTCTATTTTCTGAATTGAAACTCATACAACTTGATTATACGGCCAACCACACTACCATGTCACTGCAAGCCACCTCATTTGATTAATAAATCAAGGTAAGAACCCAAACAATTCAGTTCAGTCTAGAACCCAAACAATTCAGTTCGGGCCTGTTTAGTAAGAATTCACCTCAGTAAGAATCGAAAGAATTCAGTTCATGCCATAAGAACTTTATCGAAATTTTCTCCAGCACCTAGCGTGCATGAAGGACACACGCTAGCTTCTACTTTACAGCACTCTCTGCAATTGGCGTGTATCAGCCTCCCAAGCAAGCAAATTGAGAAGACAAAATCCAGAAGCAGGTGCAGCGACTGCCCAGTCAGGTAGCACGCAGTGCATCAGCCTCCCGGGGCGAAGCCAAGTAGGGGCTTGCTGAGTACACCGGCACCAGAGAAAAAATTTTTTACGTAGCTAGCATTTATGTTTTCACCGTATGTGCTTCCCCTTGGGATCCATAGGTGCACCACCTGGCCGGATGCAGGCGGCAGCTACGTAACTTGGCAAACTAGCAAAGGAAACCCATCAGCTCTACGCGTATATATATATATATATATAGGACATGGCCCAAACAGGCTATCAGCTGTGTATATACGTAAATAAAATAAATAATCCCTAATGTCTCATTTGATGGTGGCCCAAAGCCCATCAGCTGTGTATATACGTAAATAAATAAATATAATCCCCCTAATGTCTCATTTGATGGTGACCCAAAGCCCAGTAAATGAAACGCTGAAAATCATACCCTCCTCCGCAGCTCGCTCCGTGACTCTTCCTATTCGCGAATCGCGAGTAAAGGAAAACGCCGCCGGCCGCCAGTTGCGCCCCTCCGCTCGGCAGATCGTCCCTCACTTTCCCTGCTTGAATCATTTGTTTTTCTTGCCGATTGCCGCAATCATTAATCAATCATGTCAAGTAAGTTTGTGGTTTATGATGTCTAATTATTATTTGATTCTTCTTCCGCAGTTAATTAAGTTCTTGGTAAATGTCTGTGTTGCAGCGTTTATGGATAGATGGTCGAAAAAACGCCGGATGGGGTTGATCAATATTTGAGTAATAGTCTAATTTGTTATGTGGAGAAAGAGAAAATGATGAAAGTTACAAATGAGGTTGTAGTGGACCGCTTCAAAAAATGGCTGAACGCAAATACTGGGGAGTAGCAGGTAGGGAATTACTTTCATTTTTGTTCATCGATATAAACAAAAACCTTTTGAGAATATTGAATCATCTAACTAATACCTTTATTGGATGTGTGGTTGTCTTAAAGCTAAATTTAGTGACATCTTCATCATTCCGCATCTTAAATGTTCCGCTACTATTTTATTTATTATCATTTATTACCTTCTAAACTGTACATGGCATAGGGTATATTGGTCGTTGAAGTCGGCTAAGAAGTGTTATTAGTGCACTCGGGTACTCCGTGCTCTAGCTTCGCCCCCTGCCCCGGCAAGGGGAGCCTCGCGGCGTAGCAGCCGCCTGGCCTGGGGAGCACACGCCGCCGCAACCTTCCAGCCAGAGGAGCCTCGCGACGCTGCAACCTCCGGCGGCTTGGGGCACCGCGCGCCGCCGCGGCCGTCCGGCCAAGGGAGCACACGCCGCCGCAGCCTCCCCAGCCAGAGGAGCTCGCGACGCAGCAACCGCCCGGCCACAGGGACCGCACGCCGCAGCGGCCGTCCGGCCATGTGCGCTTCCAGGGGGGAGGGGAAAGATTTTGGTGCGGGGCTTGGATTCTCCCCGCGCACAGATTGATCCGTCTCTCGTCGCTCTGAGGCGACGACGCCGCATAACGCGTCTGTCAACGACGACTGAGCCTGGGAGCACGAGGGCATCGTCGTTCAATGAGACGACGACCTCCACCCGTCTCCACGCTCACGAGGGGTTTTCTGTAAAACAAGTCATACAGACGGCTCAAATCGTCCCGTTGTACATGCGCCAGACCATGCCAAAACGCGCGGGGCGTCGCCGGGACTAATCCGCCACGTGGGCCCCTCTGCCAGGGGAGACAACCGTGGCTGCGCGTCGCGTTATCCGAAAGAAACCAGTAGCGCGGGTGGGCGGTCACTGACGTGTGGGGCCAGAAACATGTCGCCTCGCTTCGCCGCGGCCGCTTCCCGCGCTTCCTCTCCCTCTTCCTCCGCCGCCGGTGGCCGCCGCACCTTCCCGCGCCCCTCCGAGCTCCTGGTCCTGTCCCGGGCGCCGCAGTTACCGTCTCCCTCCCTCCCTGCGCCGCCGCGGCGCGCCTGCATACCTCGTGCGCCGTTTTTTCTCCGCCTCCCACCACTCCGCCTCTCCGCTGCGGCGCGGCGGAGGCGGTTGAGGCGCGGCGCGGGGCGGAAGCAGCTCGGGATGACGCCCCCTGCTCTACTACTACCTCGCCAATGTCCGCGAGCACCCCGTGCGCCACTCTCTGTCTACCCGTTCCTGTTTCGAGCCAATAATTTGCCACTGATTTTGGTTTCCGCGTCTTTCGATTTTTTTCCAGATTCTCCGGGAGCTTCGCGAGGAGACCGCGGCTATGAGAGGAAGCCAAATGCAGGTGCGTGGTAATGCACAGCGTGGTATCGATGAACTGTTGTACTACCCATTTTGTTGTTCCTGTCGACTACGTTTGCATAGAGGGACTGCTATGGTGGTTCTGCAAGAACGTCACAGTAGTCTATTCAGATTCCAAAACTAGGAACGCCAAGCATCTCTGATCCAAAGCTGGTATTGCATTTGCAGTTCTTCAATGTCGCATGCCATTCTTATTTATTTCTCCATATTGTCATGAGAAGGCTGCCATTTGTTGGACTGTCGCACTGATGCTCCCACATTGCATTCTGCATATGCATGTAAACGAACTGTACTGCACTGTATTGTTTTAGTGGTATGCATTTTGTTGTTTCTGCATGTATGTTTTTGGAGGTTATTAGCCGAAATACAGATAATGAGATAATCTTGTTTTTCCTGAGCCTGCTGTTGGGCTTAGTTGCAGTTTCTTGCTATTCCCTTAAATCACCTTGGTCTTCTTTTTATCATATCAAATTTAATTCAACTTTTGCAATATTTTCCCTGAAAAATATTATGATGGTTTCCATAGCTACTATACATTTCAAATTTTGTATATATTTTCAAGAAGCAAGCTACAGAAAAGTGCCCATTGGCTGTCTAATCTGGTGTCTTTGTCTTTGTAGGTTTCTCCAGCTCAGGCTCAGCTGTTGACAATGCTTGTGCAAATTCTTGGGGCAGCGATGCATGCATTGAAGTTGGTGTGTTTACTGTATGTTAACTGATTACTTTACCATTTTGGATTTTTCCTACCATCCACACCCAGTCAGTAAAAAAAACATAAATAATAGCAATCACACTTTTTTCTTCATGGAACTTGAGTGTATTATAGCAAACTAGCAACGTTAAGGCCTACATAAGTTAAGCTTTGGTTATCTAGTGTGCATACCTTTCTTTAAAATGCTGAGGAAATGTATATATTTGCACATATAAAGCTTTCTATAGAATTCTTTTTATGTGATTAGCTACCATAAGAAACATAGTGTTTCTGTCAGTAAGCATATATGAGTGGGTAAAAATGTTTTTTGTGAAAAACATACCATTTGGTATGTCCTGTCTAGCATTTACCCATTAAGTTTTCCATAGTATATGTTGCAGCATGTTGAAAGTATACTGTACTGCTGTAATGCTGAATCATGCAGCTTGCATAAGCTTTCCTTCCTTCCTTCTTTAACGGACAATAGGTTCATGTGTTGTAACGAAAAAACATTCATTGTACACCCTGTGAAAAACAACTTGTATACAGAAATTCCAAAATATTGCAAATCATGTTGTCTGTGTCTTAGTAGTGCTTTCATCTTTCTATATAGGGGTATTCATCATTAGCTGTTGCATTGGCCCTCCCGAATCTGGTCACTTGGTTGCTTGTGAGAGGGATGAAAGATGCCTAGAAGTTGCAGGGAAGTACTACCAACGTTTGGTGTTGCACATAAGGTAATTCATATTACTATTCACCACTTTTTGATAGAAAGTTAAATAGAATTTGTGTGATTTTTAAGCCAGCTCTAGATTTTTTTTTGCACAACAAATTAAAGATGCTTAAAGTAGTCCAATAACCCTTTTTTTTGTGCAAATCTTAAAATTCTTCCAAGCAAACTAGTTTTCTTGCTCTTTTTATTTTATTTTATTTTATTTTTTTTTTATATCTCTTTCGTTGTCCTTATATTTGTAGTGACTATTGAGTTCTGCACAGCAGTGCTTGAAACTAGGGGGAAAAAAAATTTGATATTCATCTTTTTCCATTAGAAATCTATTCTTCATTATACTAAGTAGTAATTTCATTACCATCTCTATGCATTTAGAGCCAAAAATGCTGTTATATGATAGGATCCATTTGTGCTTTTGCACTCTAAAATTTCTGTGCTGATCGGTGTGTAAAAAATCATTAGATTGATGTGAAACATGCTTTAGCTGGGCGGATTCTTTAAGATCACTACTTGATTGCATGTAAGCTTCCAGGTATGCTGATGGTTTGTTATAAATTATAATCCATTATCATCTAAGTAACCTCTTAAATATCCATCTTTTCTAGCTATGACTTCGCTTGTTGATGCTGACAAGAGAATGTATGAGGAATATTTTGAGCTTCTACTGAAGCTAGTAAGATTTAAAACACATGCTCTCTTTTTTGTACCGCCATAATGTTTTCTTTTAACTCTTCATGACATTTATACTATTTGGAGAAATCATTTTGAACAACCTTTGTTATCTCATATTTGTTTATAATTCATTTGTATAAAATAATAGCATTTATGGACTTACGGTGCTTAATGTGTTGACAGTTCTGTTTTCTTCTATAGGTAAGAGTTGGTGGTTTAATTGTAATGGATAATGTTCTTTGGTATGGAAGGGTTGCTGATCCACTGGTCAGTTATAATGTCTTTTAGATTTACACAAGTTATATTATATGGTACACATCATATTCAGTATAACCCGGCTTTTTCAGGTTGATGACCCAAAGACAATCAGTATAAGGAACTTCAATAAGAAAGTTTTGGAGGACAAGCGCGGTGGATATCAGCATGGTATCCTTTTCCCTCTCCTTGTTATATTTTTTTTATTTGGTGTATTGTTTGTGTTTATTTTGTGCAAACTTTCATAGGATTTTTGAAAAGTCTGCACAATTTTTGTCCTTCAGAATATTGTGATTTGTAGCAGTACTGCAACATCAGCATGCTACATTTACTGACAATGGCATTATTTTATTTGGGACACTTGCAGGTGCCTATTGGAGATGGGATGACAATTTGCCGGAAGCTAGTGGATACTTGACTTCACAATGTTTTATGTAGATGTCGAAAATTTCTTACCAAGGTCAAGCCTTGAAAGATCAAAGTGATACTTGACTGACAGTAACACCAGCTTGGCTATTTTTCCTGAATTGACTTTTCTCTGCTTAGGACGCTGAGGTGAGCTTGTCCTGCAGATAGTATAACCTGAACTCAAGTACAAAACCAGTGTGTTGCTATGGTGTTTTGTTGACCAATGTTTTTATATGCACGTATCCTCTGAGGACAACTCAACGATTCAAGGAATCACATATCCTGGGAATTGCAAGCAGATAGAATGTACTTTTACTGTAGCAGTATGCTATGTACCAATCCACGGAATTTTTGGTATCCCTGAAGCTTATTTTGGAATGCTCATGAATGCAATGGACACATGAATTTCATGTTTAGGCTAGTGATTGTAAAATCTCACCAAATTTTGATAATCTGTGAACTGAATGCCTGATTGTTCAAAGAAATCTTTCATATGCTTGACCTGGTGTGGTTTACTCTTTTCTCCTCAAGTGTTAAGCGCTGCCCATAGAAAATTAACTTTTTTGTTACTGGTATTTGAATCACGAACAAGCTACAACTGCATGGGTTCACATTCACTTATTTACGTCTACCTTTGTGTAAACTCTAACAAACTAATGAGGACACAATGTTTCACGTACAAGAATAATACTGCACCAGTACAAATTTATTGATATTGCTTTGCTTTTTTAACCGTTCGCTGCTATCGCCTTGGTGTTTACCTGGATGCGAAAAGTGGTTCGTGGTCAAGGTTAAGTTCAGATTCAAAGATATCTTGTAATCAGCAATAATGCAAAGTCGTTATGCCTTCATCTCATAATATGACAATGCCAGTTAAGCAACAAGTCATGAAACTGTTAACCACAGGACATTACGGCGATACAAATCACAAAACGCACTGGGTTTTTGTTAAATTCTCACTTCAGTATAGCTTCTTGCCTTTTCCACAAACATCATATCAAGTTGTACTACACTATCAACCAGCTTGAGAATCACCACCAGATCCTATCTCCACAAACTACCCTATGCTGAACTTGTAAGGTAGATGTTTCAATGTTCTATTTCTTCTAGGCAAAAAATCTAGCAAAAAAACTTTGGGGAAAAAAAAAAAAAATCAACTGAAGATCATAGCTGCGATGACCAGTGTCATGGTTGTGAGGAGTTTGATGCTCCAGCCAGCACGCCTTGCGCCCGACGATTTTGCTGTTTGACTCATGAACCTGTGGCCTGCAGGGTTTTTGGAGCAGAATGTGAGTTGGTCAAGAACAGTAAATGTAACACTGCATCAGGTGAGAAGAGACATTCAGCTGAGACATACTTTTGCCTCTCCTTCAGTAGACCACAGTACAGGGCATTATCTGGGATGACCATTTCAGTGATGTTGTAACCCAGTGGATCAGCAACCTTCACATAGACCTCCTGCCCCTCTGTACCAGTTATCCAGCTTTTCGCACGCAGATTCCAGATACCAACATTGTCAAGCGAGACTAGGACCGCAGTCCAGCCCCCGGGAAGACCTGTTTATCATTGCAAATATTCAGAAATTTGTGTTCTTCAGAATTACCAATGGAACAGCTAATGTGAACTACATAACTTTTTGGCACATTATCAGATGGGTCTTGAAAAGATTGTATACCTGAGTGGTGCAGCGAGAGATGGCATCCCACTTGTTGTATTCATTCCTCCTGTCTGGTGTCCACTCGCCATAATCCATCCTGAAATTTACAGGAAGGTGGTGTTCTTTTCAGATGTTCACAAGCTGATATGAAAAATTGATTAAAACTGAAGATTGTGATGGTTCAGCACGTACCCAACAACAAAGAATGAGTATCCATCAAGATGGTAGGTCTGGACATCAGTGTCATTGTTCTGGAAAACGATCTCTAGGGAAACCTTTGTAGGATGCATTCAGCACAGATGAGGCTATCCTCGCTGGTGCACTGCTGGGCATTGCAGGAAGTCAGTTGTGTAAACTCCAGTCAGGTTGTGGAGGTCAGCAAGCCTCAGTGGTGTCTCTGGAGGAGAGTACGACACCCTGTTGATAGTCCTCCGGCGCTTTCCATTGATGCTCAAAGGGTTGCTCATTCTTGAGAACGAAGGTCTGAGTGATGTTGATCGATCCATAGCGGAATGATCCCTGTGGGTTTGGACGAGCAGCACCAGCGCTTGCGTTCATTCTGAAACAACAATATCAATGGCTCAACGTATGAATATCATTATATCAAATACAGTCAAACAACAAATACATGAGAAGAATCCGTTAAGGTAAATAAAGATCAGAGTCCACGGTAATGCAAGATCAGAAGTGAATTTCTATGCCAAGAACATAATATTGTACTCTTGTGTGAACATAATACCTGATGGACCTTGCCTGGTTCATGGAGTAGTACTTGTCATATTGATCATTTGGAGCATCAGGAGGCTGCCTGAAGCCCTGCCCTTGAGTTTGAGTACTGAAGGATGGCTACACCAGCTACTTCATTCCATCGAGGATTGCTTACAAACCTCGGGCTCGCTACAATGTAGTAGTCGGTGCTTGCATTCTGATCCATGGTCACCAAGAAAGAGTAGGACTGTCCCACATGGATGTCTAGGTTGGTGTAGTTCTGCTGATTGGTGTAGGTTCCTTCAGTCTCTACGAGACGCATGTTGTGATTCTGGATCCTGAAGTTGAGGCTAGTTGACATGCCAACATTGTGGACACGGGAAGCGATATGTTTTGCCTGTTACAAATATTCAGAGCATTAGACTTCACGTGACTCATGATAAACATGTGGTGTTATAGTAATGCAGATAAAGATTCACTGGTAAGCTGCATTCCTACTTCCACTCATTTGATTTCCACTTCACATCAGTGACTGATAAAACCCAACCTTTGTGCTACCAAAGTAACAGAAGTGTGAAACATAACCTCGAGCATTCAGCATGGGTGTATGATTGTAGTTTATAAAAATTGCACATACAGAGCTGCAAATTGAAAAAGTAAAAGTTTGATCAAAGTCATATATAACCTGGCTCAACTCCAACAGTTTCATACTGAAGGCCATCTGGAACCAGTGCACTGTCATATCTGTAAGGTGCCCTTCCATTGATCAGAATGGCATCGGGTGCCCCTAGATCCTGACCATCATCTAGCATGTTCCTTAGTTCCTACATGGGATAGAATACTCAAATTAAAAATAAGAATATGCAAAAGCTTATTCAAGTACTAAGCTAAATACTGTGCAACAATTCCATTTTCAGTGAAATCCTGTACTGTGATTCTTAATCTGTAAACTTACTAGATTCTCAGATGAACACTAATATTTGGTCTAAATGTCCTGCTGGGAAAGAAAATCTAAGCTTCTGTTCTGTGTAACACAAAATATGAGGGGGAAAATCAAGAGATCATTGTGTCAAAGATCAAGAAAGTGCAATATGTTCCCTGACTATCTCTGAAACAAATAGATGGACCATCTAGACTGCATGTACAGAGACAGACACAAAAAATAAAGCTCTTACAACGTGGCTCTTGGTGTACCAATCCCCAATGAACAGGGTGATATCACCATGAGGCTGGTCGAAGGGGACGGGCACGGTAGCACGGTTGTTGACAGTGATGGGGCCAAACCCGCCGGCAGCTCGCTGGAGGCCGAGCGACGGGAAGTAGAAGAAACTGCCGATCTGGTCCTTGAGCTGGAACTCGTAGGTCCAGTTCCATCCCGGAGGTATGGGGCAGTTGGTGCCCATGACGCCGTCCTGCCACGAGTTCATCCTCATCTGGATTCCGTCCCTGTCATTCCCATGGAAAAGAAAGGAGTGAGCAAACCAGTTCACTTGCCACAAGAGAAGAAAATTGGCGCCAATGCTAGTTCAGTTTTTGAAAAAAAAAAAGAATTTGCAAAAAGAAACCCTCAGGTATTAAGCATTTCAACTATGTTTCCAAGAATGGCCTAACATCTGCAAAGTGATTACTGCAGAGAATTTAACTGAAGCAGTCAATATTTGTTTCCAGGCGGTCAAGCAATCCGCCTCGGTGCAAAGGTCACGGTTAATCTGAATTAACGGGTGCAGTCACAATACCCGCCTCTAAAAATAAAATATATAAAAGAAGCCCATCGACGGCCTTGCGCAGCCCAATGCTACCGTTGCCGGATTTGTGGGTGCACCGCCGTCGCTACCAAATCCGGCCGCCCTCTAAATACCGGCCGAATCTAGGGCCCACCAAAGCCACCAATGCCGATCTCGCCCACGGAAGCCGCTGCATCCATGACCCCTCGAGCCGCCAAGATCCGACCGCCTTCCACCGGATCCGGGCGTGAAGGGAGAAGGAAAGCGCCGACACCGGATCCGAGGCCCCCAAAGTTGCCACACGGGATAGGAGCAGGTCGCGCCACGCCAGACACGCCACCAGATCCGCCCCGAGGCCACTCGCTACTAGAGAGAGAGAGAGAGAGAGAGAAGGGGGCACCACCGCCTGAGGCCACTCGCTACTAGAGAGAGAGAGAGAGAGAGAGGGGGGGGCACCACCACCTGTGGGGGAGGGAGGGGAGGTGCGCTGTGGGAGAGATGAAGAGGAGACAACGGAGATGAAGTGGGAAGAGCGCCACAAGGTGATGGAGAGGGAGGGGTATTGCCGCCTATGATGGAGAGGGAGGGGCGCCTCCAACTGTGGGAGAGATGAAGAGTAGAGGAAGGGGAGGGGAGAGCTATGATGACCGAGAAGAAACCTAAGTATGGATTATATATACCATGTGTCCCAATATTAATGTCATTCTAGCATCGCTTGTAAACGCCTAGATTCATCGGGGAGTAAAAGCATCCAGACCATACACATGTCCAGATTCATACAATGAATGATGCACCTCCTTGATGTCTATAAAGAATTGGGCTGATCGGGACGGAGGGAGTATGTGCTCGGTATAAGGATAGATATGGGCTTTGCTTGGCCAATATTTTCAGGACGCGGCTTCCAAAAAACAAAGCATTTTTGAGGTGAATGTCAATAAAAACCACTGCATGTGTAAATCCATTTTCAAAGGCACGGTACCGCATTGGTTAATCATTTTTAGTAGTGTTATTTTGATACTAGTAACAATGGTAATATGATAATCTATAAGGACATAGGATGGGTACAAAATGTTGTTCAAGTTTTATATGGTATATATGTAATTCAAGAACACATATATCTAAAAATAACTAAAAGCACATAACATTTTGGTATGAACTATCACGATGTAAATAAATGCCATGCTATGTGATGCCGAGAATCACGCGCAGATGCATGCGCCTGAACCAATGTGTTGGAAAGAAAATTATACGCCTGCCCATATATGCCTACATGTCATGATCAATTAAGCCCATAAATGTCCCAAATACACAAGACATATATGGCAATGGCACGTTTATGCCTAAAAACAGGAAGGCAAAGAGAATCCGCAGAAATGGAAATGCAGCTCAAGATCCATCGACAATTTCATCACAAACCCGTCAGATATGGAAACCATAGATATGGCTACTAACGTAATTTGACTCTCGTCAAGAATTTTTTTTTAAAATTTGGCATGAAATGGGAAAATGCATATGTAGAAAATAAGAAAAAAAAATCCATGAAATTAATTTCGCTTCACATGATAGGATTCCTTGAGATCAGCTGCATCAAAATAAAGTGATTAGAGGCAAGAGGCATCATCAGTAGTAAGTACCAGGTGATGAGGAGGGGCTCGTCAAGGTTGTTCTGGACGTTCACCCTCACGTTCTGGTTCGTCGTCACGTTCAACAGAGGACCCGGGAACTGGTTGTTTATCCCAATCACCTGACCCAAAAAAAAAAAAAAAGTGTACTCTCTCAGAATTTTGCGTCTGGAACCCAAGCCTGAACACACATGATGAAACTTCTATTGTAACTAGAAAAAAAAAAACGAAATGGTTAAAAAAAAGTACAAGATCTCAATATCTCATATTGATTGTTTGCCAAATCAAATAAAAATGAAGCATTGGCCTTTGAAATGGTTCATCATTCACAGGGAAAGAAATATTTCGGCCATGCGCCACCAAAATCCAGTAAAATTTTGCCCAAAAAAAAGTCTGAAGAACACATATCACGACCAAAAAGGAGTCCTTGCAACATCGACGGCGGAATTTGTTCTTCCCCGGAGAAGGCCGAACGTTACTAATAAACATTTACAATACAAAACGAAATCGCAAACGAAGCGACCACGACGAAGATCGTTTCGGCGAAACTGCTCACACGAAGAAGAGAAAATAAAGGATGCGTTTTTAAGACAAGCACACGTCGATCGATCGAACGAACGTTGCCAAAACTCAAAACGTCTAAAAACGAGATGGCAATTTTTTTTTTCCCACGCAAGATCAAGATCTCACGAACAAACCCATGAGTGAGGTGAAAGAAAAGAAAGAGAGCAAAAATCCACGTAAAAATCCAATAAAAAGTTTTTTTCCGGTCGAAATCAAGAACACTTTCAGACAGCAGAGACGCAAACAAGAACAGAGAGAGAAACAGAGGGTGGTAGCGACAAGTACGCGCCTTCTGCGCTTGGCCGAGGGGCTCCACGGTGAGGTACGCCACCTCCCAGCGCACCTCCGCCGGCGCGGCCACCGCCGCCGCCACGACGGCCGCGAGCACCACGGCGACCGTCATCATCGCCGCCGCCATCGCCATGGGATGGATGGATGGCTCTCTCGCTTCTCTTGCGCTCTACCAACTCCCTCCCTCTCGTACGTCCTGCCTCCTGCGTACTCGCCTGCTTTGGTTCGCTTTGCCAACGGGGGTTTTGGCCTCTCGTGGTGTGTGTGTGTGGGGTTTTTGTTGTTGGGGGTAGAAAAAAGTGAAAAAGAAGGGATGGAGAGCAGAGAGATAAAAAGCAAATGTAGAGAGACACAAAACCAACACACGAATGCATCAGCAAAAGGAACTCTCTCTGTCTCTCTGAGGGATGCCATCTCTTTATTTATGGCTAGAGATTATATGACATGGTTGGGGGTTTGGGTTTTTGAATTAATTGTTGTGCAAAAGATAGGGCAAGAAGTGTGTTTGGAACGTCCGTGGAGGATCTGACGGTCGAGATTAGGCGCGTTAGTTGCCACCTCGGAGAAACGTGTTTGCGGAGCTCGGTGAATACGACACGACGTGTGTTTATAGAACAAATTGGTTATGTACGACAATTCGGTTACATATGTAGTGTGCGTTTATGTGTATAAAATGGTTACATATGTGTGTACGGTCGTTGTACGTGTTGTAGTAACGTTAATATGTCTTGTATGTATTATGTCGTTATTATGGTTTGACAATGAACATTGACTTAGAGCAACTCGAGCAATCCAACTAATCCTATCACACGAAAAAGACTATATAGAGGTTTATGTGTGCTTAAAGGTAGTAACGAATTACTTACGGTGTAGTTATGGTGAACATAGACAACAGGCTGTGGGTTTTCACGGCCAAACATGAATGAACAGGAAATTTTAAGATGCATTTTATTTATGGTTAAGGGTAATGGTAATAATTACAAAAAAAAAAAAAAAATGAATGGGATTGTTTGTGGGTTTGAATTAAATGATGCGCCAAAAGATATTTCTAAGTCATGTTTAGGGATTTCATAGTGAATATTAGTGGTCAAAACTAATCACGGTAACTACCACATGATTAGAAAACCACACTAGTAACATAGTATATATATTTTATCATATAGCAATATATGTAATCCAACTAATCCTTATATATTACATAAAACACTATAGATGTGCAAAGATGGTACGTAACAGGGGCGGATCCACCCCCCAACACCACCCCCTCCCCGGCCTGAAATCCCCTTAACAATTCTTATAGTGGGTATGTGCAAAGACAGTAAAAAATTTGGTTACGTCATAGATGTAGCAATAGTTTAAAAAAAAAAAACTTTTTACACAAACATCCTTGCCTACAAGGAATGCTCATTTTCTTTCGGAAGAGAGCGATTTGCAAGGCCAATTATGAATGACCAGGAAATTTAAATGTGCCTTTTATATTTATTTATTGTTACCGTGCATAGGGCTTTTTTGTGTGAATACAAGTAGCCAAAAGATATACAGATATAGATATAGAGCCATAGATAGATAGAAAGATATACAAATATACTCATGAAGAGTCATAGATAGATAGATAGAGAAAAATAAAACTCAAATTAGTAGTAGTATTTTTGGCTCCTCCGCCCACCGGTTCATTACTTGCTCCAGCCACTGCATCGGCGTGAACCACCGGCCTGGCGGGCTGACCTTGCTCGACAAACTGACTAGATAGTCGGTTACATATACCTCCTACCAATCACTTACCTACACTACACACAAAACAGTAACAGACCAAGTAACAAAAGCATATGGTAAATTCATACATTCAGCATGATGCTTCACAACAGAGTTTTGATGTTAGGTGGGAGATTATATCCTGAAAACACTAAACAGGAACTTGGCCAATGGCTTTTGATATATATATAGCACACAGATGTATATGTGGAATCATGTAACTGCCTGCAGCTCAGGTGATGTTGGATGGATGGTTCTCATGGAACAACGTTGGCATATTGCCACCTGTACCAAGAAGCAGCTGTTGCCAGCCATACCACAGGGTATCAGGGTATTTGCAGTTGCAGGGAATATCAGGTGACAGGGTTCTCATCAGTTTAGCATATCGTTTGAATCACAAAAAACACAATACACACTGCAAGTTAACGAAAACATTGAGCGCTTAGGTGTATGATACAAAAGTAGAAGCGCAACGCCTTTTGCACAGCATCGTGAGACTGCCAGGTAAATCACAATGGAGAACCGTGGCGAGCAAGAGAAGTGTTCTTCCAAGCAAGAGGGCAGATGTGGGTCGGCACTGTACCGCCCTTGCCTGTTGTTATTGCTCTCTGTTGGAACTGAAAAC
The DNA here is from genome assembly GCA_015847255.1 of Hyparrhenia diplandra. Lineage (NCBI taxonomy): Eukaryota > Viridiplantae > Streptophyta > Magnoliopsida > Poales > Poaceae > Hyparrhenia > Hyparrhenia diplandra. Next base: position 95,942 of record JADLZK010002798.1, read on the forward strand.
TGTGGCGAAGCAAGGTGTCATTAAACGTTGGGAGGAGGCCAGATCTTCCCAAAGAGCTCCTCAACGCGGCGTGCTTGGTTCACATATCCCTCGAGTCCTGAAGCAAGTAGTTCTTCAGCAGCTGGCCCCATCGCTGCTGATAGGCTCAACTGGTCCCACTTCACAAGCTGCATACACCATTTATCAGAAATGAACAATCAATAGCATAAAGATATACTTTTATTTTCCATCAAGGCTAACAGAGAATCATTCTCATTTATCAATTCTGGAAACAGAATTTCTTGCAGAGAGTTCTATAAAAGGATCCTACAGATATGTCCTGGTCCTTATACATATCTCTCTGCTACCATAGCTCTCTATATTTGTCTAGTGGAAATGCAGTCTGGTGAAGACAAAATAAATCTACATATACAACCAGCGACGAAGCTAGCACCCGGGCAAGCCGGGCTAGACAACATGTGGATACCTAAGCCCCACTTAAATTTTGTGTCTAATAGAGGTTCCTTTTTATTAAAAGAGGCTAAGCCCCACCTGAATCTTTTTTTTTACAACATCACACTTGCAAAAAGGTGCCATTTTTAAAAAAAAAAAAAATCCAAACAATGTATGATTACTGCTGGACATCATTAAGTTATTTTGCCAATTGAGCAATTCAGAACTTCAGATGTGTGAATTTGGAACAAGATCCATGAGTGCACAAACCTCCTCTTCTTCAGTGAAGTTGCACGCCTTCCCAATAGCAGGAGTCAACTTTGGGACATAACCGTACTTCACATCAGGATCAGTGACAGATTCTTCCAGAGACTGCAATATCTTCAGTGGTGCAATGATGTAATCAATCCTACATCAGTTCCCATGTTAGTGACCAATGACTTGTGAATTTGTATCCAATATCCAGCAAAAACAAGTAATACAAAATTACCCCAGAAGGCTAAATACGCCCCTGCTTGTTGCGTATGGCAGCAACCATCAACTTTGTTTTGTACCCATTTCTGTGAATATAGGCGTATACTTTCTTTGCCTGGATTATAATCCACAAATATATGAAGTTATAAACTCTAGCTTAGAAGCAGAAATTGTAAAGTGTACTGTTGCTCATCTCTAAGAAGTAACCCCCTTATTGATGACTATTTAATACTAAGTGCCATAGTTATCCACTTATGTTCGGTTTGTTAATTACTCATTTATATTGCATTATTGTAAGGAAACTAGAACACCAAATTATCTGCAGATATTAATCAAATGATGGAATGATAAAAATGACAAACACTAAAATTGGGTCAAAGATAACTCAAAAAATTATTTCTTTGTTTTTATTAATAGAAAGGCAGCTAGTACAAAAACTATTGTCAGTAAAGTTGAAGGCTTGAAGCTCCTGTTTACAGACATTTGATTCTTTAAATTTCTTGTATATTGATATAGTCATGCATAAATAACTAACAGATAAAAAAAAAAAGAACTGAAGCTAACCAGAGCAAGCCCAGCATCTTCTCCCTTCTTCAGAGCTTCATCTATCTCTGGATCACCAGAGTGATTCCTTGCCCAATCCTGGGTAGTATGTGGTTAGCACAAACATACTGTTTTAGAACAGAGTCATGGTAAAAGATGGTTTGATAAATTTACCCCAGAACCGCCCCACAAATATCTGTACAACAGATGCACCAGCTTGTGCTGCCGCTGCTGCTTGTGCAAAACTGAGCAAGGATGGTCAACCACAAAACAAAAAGATGTATATAAGCTCCAGGTTATTTTTCATCTTACATAAACAAGTAAATGCAAGACTAAGCAATTGAACCTGCACTATTGCAGGTGCTTCAGTGCTAAACTTGCTATTTTTCATCATACTAGTAAGCCTCATGAATAACTACTATCCATCAGACAGACTCAATAGAATACCTCTCCATGTCTCCATGTACTAATGTAAAAGCATAATATGATAATCTAAGAAGATTATCCATAGCTTGTTTTCATGCTGCACTTTAAAGAAGGGGTACCACAAAGAACCAAACTATTGAAACATAAAAATGTTGCAAAGTAGGAAAATAACATCCATACAGTTCCCTGCTCTAGCCATTAAGCAATAGGATCAGGAGCAAATGATATAAAATGCTTTGTCTATTACCTGTAAACAAATGTTAAATGTGTTTGGACTCCTTCAGATTCAAGCAACCTTGAGGCCTCTATGCCCTAGTGGTAAACAAGTTGGAAACGAATATTTATAGAGACAGCAGGTACAGCCAGGCAGAACTTATAGAGTAGTGCTTAGCATACTTACTTGCCAAGTAGCAGGAATTTTAAATAGCAGGCGGTCCGTTGAGACATCATGCTGATTGTATAGATTCAACAGTTCATGCACCTAAATATACAAAGACACTGGTTTTAAGGAAACTGTGATTTAGAAGCACAGATGTTTTTCTCAAAGGATATCCAACCATGCTTAGGCACAAGCATCAGCAACAAGGACATGAATAAGACCAATCTTAGGATGCAATTACTCAGATAATATATATCTTAACATGTCTGTATCCTCGTGCTGATGTTTAGGGACAATTACTTTAAACATTAAGTCACCATTTCAGTTAAACTGTAACACCATGACTAAAGTGTGATTTGCATGATAGTTGGAACGTGATAAAAAAATGTGTGGAAGTGATAAAAATCAGTAATATTGATCACTACAGCAATATATAGCGGTGCTGACTATCTGAGCATGGCAGCAATGAAAGGGATGTAGAGAAAATGAGGATCAATGACATGATTCTTAAGTGTGTTCATAGGTCATAAGAGCTAAAAATACATATTTTAAGTATCAGAAGAATTGTTCCCTCAATTATATGGTCTCAAGTCTCATTATCTATGACAAATCACAACTCTAAATTGGAGTGTACAATTGTATATCAAGCTAACATACAAGTAACAAGTGCTTGTTCTGTCACAAAAAAAAGAAGTGCTTGTTCCATGAAAAATATTGATCACATTTACTGGTTCAGTAATTTGATCAAAGGTAATAACTAAGAGGTGCTGAGGACTGGGCGAGGCAGGTGGTTAGCTTCCCAGGTGTGGAAGCAACCGTTTGTGAGTTCGATCCCCAATGGGGACGGACTTACGCCTCATTTTCTTCTTAATGAAAAACCATCTAGTTCCTCCTAGGTTGGATCTCATTTTTTTTCCAACTAAGAGGTGCTCAGCAGATATCTAAATAATTTAGTAATAGTACCAATCCACAAACTCATACTAGTACCATGCTGCTAATATGCCCCCACTTCCCCCACTATCTCAAATCTATTCGGACCAATTTGGAAGCTATGCTACAAATAAGCGTCCTTTTTATCTTGACAGTACTGATCTATCCTTTGCACATATTTGCATATGAAACAATAACATTGGCAACATAAAATAATATGCTGGAACAAAAGAGTCTTTTATCACTATTTTGTTTTGTTACATTGAAGTGTCACATTGCAGGTTGTTACCTAGGCCAGATGCCAAGAAAGCTGACATACAGACACTGCTAGAAGGAATTTCTTAACCGCTTTGAGCTAACAAACCATAATGCTAACAGAAGGTCCATATAATTGTTATTGTTGATAATGCATCAACTTCCATTCAAGCAAAAAAAAAAAAAACCCTCATACCCTCTGGATAATGCCCTGGGTGTCATAAGCCAACCGAGCATCTATTTCAGTTGAAACGCGTCCAGGGACTTGATGAGCCAGTTCAGCGCCAACATTCGCCAGAGCCTGCAAAAGTTCTTGTTGATTCAGCCCCTCACATGCACATACCACTATCACAGTGGTAACAGCGAAATTCTGAGATGAAACATGCAGACCTTGGTGAGGTAACAGGACATCCTGACCTCAGGCTTCTCCAATGCGTTGCACTCACCATCTGCCAGCGCGGTATCTATCGCACTCTGCAACAACCAAATAGCCCCCAACACGAACGTGTCACATTTGTACTGGAGGATTAAGTGAATAGCTGAGCATTCCAGTCGCGACAGGACAGCTCCTCACCTTGAACTTGGTGTTTGGGAGCCCAGCGATCCCAAGCAGCAGCGACGAGCTCACCGTGGCCGCCGTGGGTGCGAACCTGCAATTGTTCACAACAGCACAATGTGGCAGCCTCGGTCAACCCACCCACCCCACCAAATGTCCATCCAAATCCAATGGGGGCAATAACAAGACACAACAACAAGGCGGCAGGAAGAAGACTGTTACCTCTCGAAATCATCGAACACGACGGTGTCCGGCACGATCTCGCTGAAGCCGGCCACCGCATCGAGCTCGGTGACGACCTCTGCGCCCAAACAGAGCGAAATCGGGGGGTCAGGAAGGTTACACGCCTACACGTCACCAGAAGCCGCAGGACAGGACACGAGTGGGGGCGGGCCAAGAGGAACAGTACCGCTGACCGGGGACGTGGGTGCGTTGCCAGCGGCAGCCCGCGCGGCGAGAGGCCGCCTCCGGAGGCTGGAAGTCGCGGGCTTTGCCGACCGCGAAGAAGTCAATCTGACCACCTGAAGCAACGACCAAGAACAGGTGAAATGAAACAGGGACAGGGGGAGATGAGATGAGCAGGTGGCGGCGGCGGCGAGCGGCCGGACTGCGCGAATGGGAGCTTGCTGGAGAGGATCAGAGGAGGGTGTGGTACCTGACGGGAGGCCGGGACGAGGGAGGAGGTGGTGGGCGTGGAGATTGAGAGCGCCATGGGAGTGGAGTTGGGATCGGAGCCGTGGACTGTGGAAGTGAAGAGAAGATGGGGAGTGGAACAAGAGAAGAATTAGCGATGCTACGCGATCTGCAGACAGTAGGAATTAATTAATTTGTTGTGCAATGACCAGTTTGCCCTTTTACTTAGGGGTAAAATAAAGAAAACTCACGGTTCACCATAGTCATAGAATTTTGCGAGAATTTTCAACATCTTCCATCCGAATATTGTTCCAAACTTGGGAAAACATGGATTATGAGATTATATATGTTTTTTTTTTGAAAATTATGTAAAGCTGAGGTCAGTTACGATAGAGTTAAATGGTCTTGTTTGAAACCGATGGCGGAGCGGTTCAGTGGTGATCAACAACTATACAATTGAAGTAAGTACAATGCAAACAACTCACAAACACGATTGAATGAGCAAACAAGAAAGCTAATGTAACTAGATCAAAGAGCCGTAAAGAGTCGAAATTGTAGAAGAGAGCAAGTGCTTATCCGGTTACAGATGCTAAAAAGACAGAAATAGAGAAAAATCTCACATTCTAAACAAGATAAAAATTCATAGAAAATAGAGAAAAATCTCACATTCTAGACAAGATAAAATTTCATAGAAAACTTTTTTCTTCCGCGTATCTCCAATGCAAGTCTGAATTAGAAAAAAAAACAGAAACAAAGAAATATACACACGTTAAATGAAAATGCAATGATAGGCACTAGAAGGCAATGAGCAGATTGGTAATTTGAACCATGTATTATACCAGGGGAGCCGTGGGTTGTGTCGATCCATGCGCCGAGGCTTGGCTTCGATAACACCGAGGTGGGGACGATGAGAGTGACACGGGAATATTTAAAAAAAAGAGAGAGAGATTTGGATAATCCAGCTCTTCGATAACACCTTTCAGTCAGTGTCTTTTGTTTCATTCGTACTTTGGGATACATGATCATTTTTGGGACGATTTTGACTTCACATGCGACCGGGCCCGATTTAGTACGCACGTACGTATGTGAGTTCAACCGAAAGGTGTAGTTCGATATTTATTTATTTATAATATGTGAGCCCGATTTGACTTTAGCTAGAAACAGATTAGGTTTTCAAAGGGTCAATTTTTGATGTTTTTATTTGCTTTATTTGTTGGGGCACTCAGAGGGTCTTTCAGGCTCAGCGCATGTTGATTTGAAATTTGAGGAATCGGATTTTCTTGAATATAGTTACATACTACATCCATTCCAGATTATAAGACTTTACTTTTCTACATATATTTTCTTTTACTTTATATCCAAATATAGTGTATAATAACTAGATTCATAATAGTAAAGAAAAATACATTTAGAAAAAGCTAAAAAGTCTTATAATTTGAAAATGAAAGGAATACAAAGGTTCATAAGGGATCAAAACTTGAAAAAAAAGGGTCTATTGGTTTCTTGTAGTTATATAGATCACATTAGTTTTGTTTTTAGTCAAAATATCTATATATATTTAACCCTTGTGTTTTTAAAAAAAAAAAAGTATATTAGTTAAGCACATAAGACTTATATTTTAAAATTCACTATGAGAAAAACTTGTGGAAACTACATATTTTTTTAAAATGAAGGTTAATCCTTATGTAAAATTTGTAGTAAGTCTAGTTGTCAAAAAAAAAAAAAAAACATTCCATTACGCAAAGAATTTTCCATAACTCTTCTAAGAGTATATACAAATATTGTAAGACCATAAGTGTATATTTTTACTTTAGCTCTGTTTTTGTTCGCGTACCACGTAATACTTTATTAAGTGGTTACTTTAGCTCTGTTGTAACTTAAAAACTCTGAATCGAGTCTATAGAAAATCTCACCAACACATGCCACATCCAATTATGTTTATCCAAATTCTTGTAAGAACTATGTTTTTTTAGGAAATAAGAACTATGTTTTGGAATAAGAACTACTCCTATGTTTTGGAATTATACACACACAAAAAAAGGGAACTAAAGAGATCGTCGTGGCAAAAGAAGGCTTTGTTGTGCCCGATGAAGCGACCACGCACGGGATTAAACAAAAATCACTGTAGCAGTTGATAAGTGCAAGACGGACGTGGCACTTTTGAAATTTCCGGAAAGAAAACGTACTTTCCTGTGATGGAGAAACGTAATCCCAGCCAGGATCGCATCCACAGCCTCCCCAAGCAAAACCGCTGTCCGTCCCACTGACATGCGGGGCCCGTGCCAAACAGCCCACGAGCCGCCCGCGCGCCAGGCAAGCTAGCTCGCCACGCACGCACGCCACGCAAAGCCACCTCCGTTTCCCCTGCGCGCGGGGCCCACGCTACCAGATTACCAGTATATCCCTCCACCGCTTCCGTCTCTCTGCCGGTGGGCCCGTCAGCCCTCCCTCCCTCTCTCGTCCTGTCCTAGTGCGGGTCCCACCACCCCATGGGCAACGGAGGGAGAAAGGGGTGGGAAAAACACGAGGCGGACGGACGGAAAGACGAGGCAAGGCGGGGGCGGGGGGGATAGAAATACGAGACGAGAGCGAGCGAGGGAGGGAGAGCAGCAGCGCGAGAGGGAGGATAAGCAAAGGGAAGGAAGCGGCGCGCCCTGCCCTAACCCCTAGCCCTCCCGTCTCCGTCCCGCCGCCTCGCTCGCTCGCTCGCCGGAGGAAGAGCACGTCTGCCGCCGCGGGGATCCGTACGCGCGCGGGACCGGACCTGACCTGACCTGCAGCAACACCTCCCCGCGCCGCCGCCGCCACCGGGCGCGTCTCGGTCGGTGCGTCTCCCTTGGAACTCTCGCTCCATCTCCGTTGGGTTCATGACCCCCGCCGCGGGTGGGGGTCTGGGGTGGGGTGGGATTGGGTGGTGGAGGACCAGGAGGCCGCGGCCGCTGGATCGGCGGCCGCGGGTTCCACCGCCCTTGGTATGAGTCGCGTCGTCATTGGGGAACAAGCGTTGGGGGGGCGATCTGGAGGGGAAGCGTTGGTTGCGCTTCTCCCGTGAGTTGTTCGACTCAATCGGGCGTCAGACATTGGGGAAACCCAGAATTGGCCGGGTGCAACTCGATTGTGTTAACGTTTGGTCCTGATTCAGGTGACTGTAGTTCATAGGAACATTGGGATTGGGGTGGTGTAAGGGTCTCTGGTGAATAGATGGCTGGATTCGGTTCGGGGATAGGCAGCTCTGCTCAGCTCGATTATCTGAATTTCATACCTGTCGATTGATGTATTTGTTTACTTACGTGAACGTGTGTTTGTGCTGCTCTTGCAGGCGTGGCTGACTGGCTGGGTCCTTCTGATCCGGTGGTGACAGGCTTGTCGCCGCGACGACGGGGTGATGGCGGTTGTCAACCCTAGCAACAACCCCCGCTATGTTTGAGGACGGCGACGACGCTCCCATCTCGTTCAAGAGGACGAGTAACTCTCTGAAGAGCGCCAGGCCCGCCCCCTCTAAGCAGGAGGGAGGTTAGTCAGGTGGCGCTTGGGGCGCCTGTTAGAGTGCCAAACCTGTGGCTCCCAACCCGCAGCAGAAGAATGGGGTGACCACTGGGGCTTCGAGGCCAGTGCATATGAAGCCACCGTCGCCAAGTCCTAACCATCGGCCTTCGGGTCTGGCCAGCCAAACAGCTCGGCGCAGCATAGTTCAAAGGGAAATAGTAGCATTGTTGATAAGAGTAAACTGAAAAGACCTCTTGTGAAAGATGAGAGGTCTGACGACTGGATGATGAGGTGCCGATTGGGTTGAGGAGGAAGGCTGAGGAGAAGAAGTTGAAGAGAGTTGATACTGGGGCTAAGAAGGCGGATGACTCGGATGACGATGATAAGCCATTGAGTCTCAAGATCAACTCGTCCAGAATGAATAACAACAGCGTGAGTAAGCCTGTTCCGCAGAGGACTGCACCAAAGGTTGAGCAGCCTGACGAAGATTCAGATGATGAGAAACCATTGGCAAGCAGGTTGCCCAATAATGCCGGTCCAAAAAGTGGAGGTAATGTCTCTGAAGATTCAGAGGATGAGAAGCCATTGGCTGCCAGATTTTCAAAAGTTGCTGGCAGTGGAAACGTAAAAACTGCTTCTTCCAGCAAAGGGTTAAACAGTGATGTAAACGGCCAACGAAGTTTGGGTAAAAGGCCTCTAGACAATAGTAATCAAACAAGTTCATCAGCTATTAAGAAGGCAAAGCCTTCAAATGCTTCAGCTTCTGCAATCGTTAAAAGAGAAATCAAGACAGATGACAGCATACCTCTTGCACAAAGGCTGAAAACAGGGGAGTCTTCGAAAGGCAAGCCATCTGCAAAGAGTATTGTCAAGAAGAGTCCTGCTTCCGTGAAGAAAGGACATCAAGAAAATGAAAGGGAAAGTGAAATTAAAGAAGAACATGAAAAATTCTCAGTTCTCAAAGACAATGAAGGTCCCTCCTGGATCAGGTGGAGGACAGAAATGGACTACCTTGGAGCACAATGGTGTTATTTTCCCTCCCTCCATACAAGCCTCATGGTGTCAAAATGTTTTTTACAATGGGCAACCTGTTGATCTGACACCAGAACAAGAGGAGGTGATATATTTATATTCCCTATTGTTTTGTTTCCAACTTTTGATATGCAACAAGGATGACATAGTCATGAAGTAGCTCTGAAATCCAAACAATGCTTCATTTAATTTCCTATCCTGTGTGTTGCAGATTGCAACAATGTTTGCTGTTATGAAAGACACAGATTATGCGGGCAAGGAGACTTTTTCATTGAGAACTTTTTCACTGACTGGAGAAAAGTTCTTGGTAGAAATCACATTATTAAGAAGTTCGAGCTTTGTGATTTCACACCAATATATGAATGGCACCTTAGAGAGAAGGAGAAGAAGAAGCAGATGACAGCAGAGGCAAGTGTTTTTTCTTGATTGAAACAAAAGCTGCATTATTTACTTACTCTACAGAATATCCTCACATTGTGATAAATTGCTGTTATTTTCAGGAGAAAAAGCATTGAAGGAAGAGAAGTTGAAACAAGAGGAGAAGTACATGTGGGCTGTTGTAGATGGTGTTAAAGAAAAGGTAATTTTTATACACTGACATAGTTTGATAATATGTGAGCTGATAATGTGTGCCTTAGTTCTCTTTGCCCCTTTTTTTTCCAACATGTCTACTTGATTAAATTATTTATTTGTTCCAGGTTGGAAATTTCAGAGTAGAACCGCGCCTGGCCTGTTCAGGGGACGGAGAGCATCCAAAGGTGCAGATTTAATGTCATGTAAAATACACATGCCTTTCTGTGTCAAGTGAGTGCCCCCTTTTTAGGCTTTTGTTACATTGTTTCAGATGGGAAAATTTAAGCGCGCATTCGACCAAGCGATATCACGATAAATATTGGAAGAGGAGCCCAATCCCTGAGTGCCCGATACCTGGAGAGAAGTACAATTTTTCCCTTTACCTGTTGTGTATAAACTGTATTTGCAAATAGCTGCAAGCAGTGTTTGATTGCTCATGTGTTCTGCAGTTGGAAAGAAGTCAAACATGACAATACTGTTACATGGTTAGCTTTTTGAATGATCCAATTAGCCAAAAAAGGATTTCAAGTATGTTTTTCCTGGCAGCAAGCAGCTCACTGAAAGGGCAAAAGTGACAAAAAGAGAAGTATGAGAAGTCCAGAAAGTTGAAGGTGGGGGAAGTTCAGTTTGTATATGTGGAGATTTTTGAGTCTGCACGCACTGACATACGATAATTTTGTTGTGTGCCATTGGCAGGATCACATAGATAGAATTCGTGAGAATTATACAAAAAGATTTCAAAAGCAAAAGATTTGACGAGGAAGCAAATTGCTGTGGCAACATACCTTATAGATAAACTAGCCCTTAGGGCAGGCAATGAAAAAGGTACATCAGACTGGAACATGTGTTTGGTGGCTATGAATGATGTTCCGGCTTATTCTAGTGTTATTATCTATTGTGAAGTGTCTGGTGGCAATTTGATTTCCTGCATTTGGAGTTTGCACATAACTTCTTTTATTTATGCAAACCTGACATGTATGCTTGCTTTTTATATGATATACCCTCATTGGCATGAACAACAATAGAATTATGAAAAAACATACCAAGAGATAGGAAGGGTTAGCTGAGGCACCGTCATCACAATTATATATGCTGAGCTAGTTTCTAAAGAAAAATTTTTTCTGATAGCATATAGTCGCCTCCCTTAATTTTTCATGTTACTGTTTTTTTTGGCTTTGAGCTTTTGAATATATGTGCCAAAATGATTTATTCTTGGTTAACATTTTAAATCATTTTCAGGATGATGATGAAGCTGATACTGTTGGTTGCTGTACACTGAAGGTTGATAATCTTGAGTGTATACCCCCAAATAAGATTCAGGTATTGATTTTCAACATCTTTTCACCATATTCACTCAATATTACTATGCTCTGAGTATGTGACTTTTTAATCAACTCCCTTGCAGTTTGACTTTCTGGGTAAAGATTCAATAAGATACTTTAACACCGTAGAGGTTGAGGACCTTGTGTACAAGGCAATTGAGGGTTTCCGTTGCTGCTGGTATCTCACATAATTCTCATTTTTTTCCCCTTTTGTTTTAAATCTCTTCTATCCCTTCCCTAATCATTCACTTCTGGTCTTATAGGAAAGAAGGCAGGAGAAGATCTTTGACAAGATTGATACAACTAGGTAAATGCTCACTTGAAGGATCTAATGCCTGGGCTTACTGCAAAAGTGTTCCGTACATATAATGCTTCTATCACATTGACGGAATTGTAAAGTTGAAAAGAATCTTGTCTTACTGGATTTCAGTTGTCCATTCTTTCAAACTTGTTAGGTATTTCAGTGTTTACATTTACATCTCAACTTAATGCAAACAAGTAGTAAAATGTTTCCACATTATATCTTAGTTTTTTTGCACCTCTGATTTTTACTTCCTGATGGCATGTAAGCATGTTATTGTGTTTTCGGGTTTCATGTGGATCAATACTTAATCCTTTATAATGGTCTAAGTCTGTATGTATTTGTGCCGCATATTGCAGCTGCATGAAGAAACTGAAGATGGAACCTTTTCTAGAAAAAAAAATTGCTGTCTATCAACGGCAGCAAACAAAACGCGTACTCTCTTTACTATGGGGAATAAAAACTAACTACTTGTATCATCATTCATCCTGACTTTGGGCTGCCCCTTTTCTTGTATACTAGGTTGCCATAATCTGTAACCATCAGCTTAGTGTCTCAAAAACTCATGAACCTAGATGATTAGATCAACGAAAAAGATCGATGATTTGAAGGTTTGGTTTCTGCTGCAAGTTATCAGCTCAAATTTCTGCCAATAGCTTTGTGATTTCTTTTGAACTGTCTGACACACTTTGTGCTTTTTCTTCCAGTCCCAACTGGGAGGAGCTGAAAGCAGATTTGAGCAAAGCCAAGAAAGGGAAGCCTCTAGAAATGATAAAGATGGGAAGCCAAAGAGGAACTTGGCTCCTGAAGCGTAACACCTCAATCACACATTTTGTTGTATTTTGTTTATATTATTAAAAAACAAAGAGCAACGTGTAGGCAACCCCCACAAAACCAATTTGCAGGATTCAAAAAGAAAGATCACAACGCTGAAGGCAGGATAGAGAAGATGGAGATGGATAAGACGATAAAAAGAGGATCTGAAAAACTGTTGCACTTTGAACGCCAAAGATCAACTACCTTTGATCCTAGAATTACCGTGAAAGCATGGTGCAAACGCCATGAAGTCCCCTATTGAGAAGGTATGTATTATCTGATTCTGATAACATTTGTTTTTCTCCAAGTTTCCCTGTTGCAACGGCCAGTTACTGAACCCGCTGTTCTGCTGGCAGATTTTCAACAAAATCTCCCCGCGAAATTTGATGGGCAATGGACGTTGACCCGGACTTCAGATTCTAGGAGAGCATTGGGCCGCCATGTGCCAGCGTCAAGTTTGATCCAGCTTCCAGCCCTTTGCCCCCGACACTAATTGCAGCAGGAAAGGAAAGAGCTCGGTGTTGGTTTTCAAAAGTCCCCCGCTCCTGGAACGAAGGAAGCACCCGGCATTTTCCCTTTGTGGCCCCCTTTTTGTTTCGGTTCGTAGTGTACCAGCCACCGTTCGATTGCGTTAAAAGTTCTTTTATGCATTTTGCTGAGGAATCTGAGCTCGTTTGAGAACGGTCGGACATTCAATTCATACTGAGTTGTCCCAAATATAGATGACTTGCTGAGTGATGATCCCGTGGTCATTGTGTTTGGTCGACAAGTGAACTTTTGCCTTGCAGTTTGTAAATTTGAGATAAGTGCTGAGGTGTGAATTTGATCGAAGGAGTGGCGCGATGATGTCGTGTATGTGTGCTTGTTGTCTTACGCCCCAGACCAGTTAGTATCAGCTACGCTATGCCCCTGCCCTGCCCTGCCCTGTGTGTATGTAGAGGAAGTTTGTAGGCCATAGTTCTAGGCTTGTAAGCTGCTGATGATTTGTTGTGAGAACCACTGTACCAAGGGCTTTTTGGTAACACGAGTATGGATTGTAGATGATGAAAGCCTTCTCTTGGCCACTCAGACCACCACCCAAGCAGAACGGAAGCACCATGCGACCCAGGCTCTGGCATTCAGATTGCGCTTCAGCTTCACGCCCCGTGCCTCCTCTGCTGTACCGTGATTAAGTCATGGCATCACAATGGATGCAGCCATGCTTGGGTGAGTTTCAAAAACTCACGTTCTGCTCTGCATTTTGCTGAGGAATCTGAGCTCTTTTGACAAGGGGTGAGTGAACATTAAAAATCATGGTCGTGACTGGAATTGTGCCGTCACGACACGAGGAAGTCGACTTGCTTTGTGATGGTACCTGATCGAGACAAGTGCTGACGTGCAAATTTGATTTCGTGAATCTGTCTCCGCACCGTGCTGCTTGTGCTTGTTTTTACGTTTCCAGCTTTATTGACTTGT